>JASVEL010013776.1:0-262723 GCA_032618575.1 Nicotiana noctiflora | reverse complement strand
CATTTTACCACAGAGCCTACCAAGACTTACATTAACACGTAACAACTATAGTAAATCCAATTTGGTAAACTAAAAAATAAATAAAATCAATAATGTCAATGTAACCTTTAAGTATAACTAGTATAGTATCCGCGCGATGCGCGATTTGTTTCATAGAAAAGAAGAGTTTAAAGAGATTATGAAAGTATTTTTATTGCAGTGAGATTTAGCGATCTAATACAAAATGAGTTATTGTAAAATGAGTAGATGATATGTTTTGAGTAATATAAGTTGTTACGTAAGAATGAATTGCATTATATAAGCATTTGTATAATTATCGTAAAACCTATGAAGCTACTTACGATGTATAATCTCCAACACATAAAATTGGAAAAGAGTAGTGACAACTGAAAGTATAGAATATAAGTTAATGTTACACTTCTAACAAAGAAATACAATTAAATAATAGATAATATTCCCAAACAATAATAAACTTTCATTAATTATAAATTAAAGGTAGTTGTAGAGACGGTTTTCCCACTCAGCTTCAAATTTTACAACATAAACCCAAAATGGTTCACTTGGCCAAACTTCGTGATAAATGTCAGTTAAAATTGTACCTAACGGTTGACCAAGTGAATCTACCAAAATGATTAAAGCTTCCCAATCTAATAATTCAATGTTGTCTAGAGTTTCAATAAGATGATCTCGAGTAATTTGATAATTTTTAATTTTTTCGTCTAATAAAGGTCTAAGCTCTCTTAATTTTCTCCCCTTCTTTTTGCCCTTTCATCTCTTAACTTATTTTGTATAGATGTTGGGATTTTCTTGATAACTTCAGCCTTTGAGTCCGATTTATTCAACGAATAAACCCTGCGACGCCGAGTCCTTCTATGTTGGCCCTTTTGTTGAATTTGTGTTTTTGAATTTTGATTCATTTGAATAATTTCCTGTTTTGCCATATCTGAAATAAGAATAATAAAACAATAAGATTTTATATAACAAATCGTTGTGATCATTTATGAAATGCATATTTTTTGGAAATAATAAAGTATTTATATAAACATTTTAAACAAAATTGTCAAACTTTATGAATATAAAATATGGATAGAGTAAATAAAGATTCATTTGTTTTGTATGAAACGTCAAAAATGTAATTTAAAATACAAAGTGTTATTTTTTGAATTGTTTAAAATTTATTCTGTGCAATATTAAAATGTATTTGGAAAATGTTTTAACTTTAGAGAATTGTAGACATGTGAAAAAATTTAAAAAATATAGTAAATGTTATGGTAAATTACTCCGCAATGTAATGTAATTAACCTAACTAATAAAATTAAAAAAAAATAGTTGAATTTTTACATTTAAAAATACCCGAAGCACATAAAAGTAAGTAAATTCATGTAAAGAAATGTATGATATATTGAAATGTAAAGCACTCAACAGAATGATATAATTGGTGTAGTAATTTTACATTTTTGCGTATTACAAAAACTCCCTCAAGCTACAGCTACAAAACATATATAACAAATTTATCAACCAAATAATAGGAGAAGTTACAACCTCATTTTAAACATCTCTTGAGATTGTATGAAATATGTAGAAGAATTATTGTTCAAATATTATATTGACCATATGTGTAGTTGAATTTTTTTTAGAAAATAAACCTTTTATACTATAGTTATGAAAGATGTAATTATTTATTTTAAAAAAATAAGTGTTATCTCAATTGAAATGTACCTATGAATATATTAAATGTAGTAAAGTAAAATATAATTGTAGTAATATATAACCAACCTGAAACTCTTCTTGATCGTTGCTGGACCATACTCAATTGAATTATTTGTAACAAAGAAGACGCTGAAGTTGTGTATATATAGAATCGTATGTTAACTGCTGGAAAAATGAAGAAGAAGAAGTAGTGGATAGATGTGAAGTAGTGGGTAGGAAAATGGGGATTGTTGATGGTAGTGGGAAGAGTTGTGGTAAAATTGGTTATACAAAAAAACTGCTTTTTCAAATCTATCTAAATAAGAAAAGTGTGATTATGTATTAACAGTTAACCGAAATTGAATCAGTAGGATATTTCCATTAACGTTAAAATGGTTAATAGAGAAAGTTTTAAAGTTCAGAAACATAACAATGCACACATAAAAATGAACGTGATAATTTCTATTAAATTTTGGCAGTGCAAGTATAAAGTTTTGTGTTTATATTTTAAGTCAAGAAGTTTTACGATGTTTCATGTATAAAAAATTGTGCTTCATAAATTGAACTGTGGGATAGGTTTTGAAGTATCAGGTGATAATTGTTTATATAATTTCTGAAACTTAAGAAAGATTTAGCTATATTACAACGTAATTTAAATCAAATGCTCGTTAACTACTTGAAACATGAATAGTTATGCTATGTAAGTATATTTAACAGGTATATTTCATTAATTTATGGCATTGTGAAATGTTAAGGAGAAAAGACAATTAGTTAGTGCAACAGTTTATTTTTAGGAGGGTTATGTGTTGTATCGACAGATGTGATAAACTGCAAAACTTATACATTAGGGAACCAAGTACTGCTTATGCAATTTCACCCAACGAAAATTAATTCTTTCAAACGTCAACTATGATCCTGCAGAATTCATTTCATAGTAAGTGTTGATTTATAACTCATATGTACAATAGATAAATTTATGGTTCAAAGGTAGTAGTACGACTCATTATATTCATAATCATGTATTTATATAAGCAGATAGACGGAATTTATTTGTGACACAGTAGGTAAGAGTCGTCAAAGCAATAACAGACACGATCATAAGATGACTTTTAGTAAATGTAAGATATAACACTTAGTAACGGCTCAAAATAGAAAAACAATTGGTGTCTCTTATATGCAAATCTCCAAAAAAAACTTTTGAATACCTATATGCAATTGATTAAATGAGTGGTAACACAGGAAAATTAAAAGTATCTTAACAACACTAATAGCATCAGTTAATGGTGTCCAAAACAGATTAAACGTGAATGAAAAAATTGTACTTGAATCTATGATGATACAACATTAATTACTTATTGAAAAAAGACATGAGATTAAACAAAAAATAACCATTTGGTTTGACATGCGTGGTATTTGCAGGATGCAACAGTTTTGGAGCCGGCAATGGGCGTAGGCGCTAATAAAAACTATTAAATGAACATCTGAACTTATTTCATGTTTATCATTAAGAAGTAAATTAGAATGATTATAGTAAAATGTGACTCTACTTCCATTACGGACAGAAGAAACAGTAGTGTATACTTTCTGCTTCTACACCTGCAAGTGAGACATCTTTAACCAATAAATGGAAATATAGATGACAGTTTACCAATGGAATTGAGTAATGACGAATTTAGCTTCACTTGTTTTAACGTTGATGCATTCCATGTATTGCGCACAGAATATGAATCTACAAAACAACGCTTATGTAAGATATAATGATTAACTCTAACTATGTGTAAATTAAGTAATTGGTTGTTACCTTGATATTTATGGGCTTTTATGAGCTGCATAACAATAATGATAGGCTGGTTATTTGCACTTAGAATATGAGGTACAACTGCATCCACAAATTCGCCCCAAAATGTAGCAGACAACTTCTTCCTCGTGTGAAATACAGATAAAAATGTAAAAGTAGAATATGTAATTAACAAATCAAGACTTAATTAGTAGTTGCAAATTTTTTTCTTACTCGTCATCTTCTAGTTCAACATCCATAAACTTCCTAACAATTTTTCACTGATTTTGTGTTTTTACCTCACTAAAATTGACAATTTCTCCAATCACATCTATAGAAAAACAAATGGTTAAAATAAATAGTAGATAAATGTGTAATTACAAAAGGAACATAAATGTATATTACCAAATAATTCAGTCTCGTTCACGTCAACCTTATTTATCAATTTGTCATAAGGTCGTAATGCAAAGATATTCATTGGGAATAGTAGGTCCGTTGTTTCAGACAAAGTTGTCCGTTGAGTGAACATCAGCCTCAACCTGTGTTTCGTGCTGTTGAACTTCTCCTTATTATGGCAAACGATAAAGTTTGACATGTAAGTATAATCTGTCACGACCCCAAATCCGGTCGTGATGGCGCCCAGCACATTGCTAAGCCAGCCTAACCAATCAATAACAATAACAGAGCTAGAAGCTCTCTTAAGCCCATTTAAGCATATCAAATGTTACACAACAGCTCCCTTAGACCGAAGGGTCAAGAGTCATGAGCCTCTACGGAATATACAAGTGTAAATAGTGAATATAATTGTGCACAAGTGTGGGATGATCAGACACAATATAGACAAACTGGAGAATCAGGTCCTGCGGACGTCGGCAGCTACCTCGAAGTCTCCATAGAATGGCGATAACACAAGCAGTTGCGATAGCTCAACTGCCCTCCTGAACCTGCATATCTGCACAAAAAGTGCAGGGGAGTGGGGTGAGTATATTTCAACTCAGTGAGTAACAATAGTAAACAACGACTGGAAGTGAGAACACCCGTACTATCACTATACAGTTCTAAGGGTAACCTCACAAGTAAGTCATCACTATAATGAATACCCCCAATATCCAGTCCACATCTATGCCATCTAGGTCCCACACCGACCACATTCTCACTCATACCACTACGGTATACAGCTATCTCAATATATGGAGACATATACATATGTCTATATCATATCAGCATTTTAGTATATATATGAATATGAATAAGTATAATGCTGCGGCGTGCAGCCCGCTCCAATATATATACCGCTGCCGCGTGCAGCCATTTAACGTCGACGGCGCTCACTGGGGGTGTGTGCAGACTTCGGAGGGGCTCCCTAGGCCCAAGCGCTATAATACTGTGGCATGCAGCCAGGTCCACCATATATCACTGCGGCGTGCAGTCCGATCCAATATATATATATATATACATATAATATACATAATATACCAGCGCTCACTGGAATGTGTGCAGACTCAGACTCCGAAGGGGCTCCTACAGCCCAAGCGCAATAATACTGCGGCGTGCAGTCCGTGCAATCCGTCCCACATGTATATTACTGCGGCGTGCAGCCCGATCCAATATATATACTGCTGCGGCGTGCAGCCCGATCCAATATAGGTATATATATATATATAATACCTCGCAATGGGTCCTCGACCCTATCCCAGTCAATATAGACCTGGCCTCTCAGGCTCACTCAGCTAGAATAAGGAATGTCTACCTCCAAGTACACATCTAGTATTGGCTCATGATATGCTATACAGTTATAACTACGGCTGAGTTTATGTATCCAACATGATATACTACGGCTGGGTGTATGTAGCCAGCATGATTTAAGGGTCGCCTAACTCTACAGGTCCCCTAATGTTCTACAAATCGGCACAAGGCCCCAAACATGGCTATTAGCCCAACTACACATTTATAATCTCATTATCAGTCATAATACACAGAATACTATTAGTCGGGAATGAGCAAGTCCAATCCCCAAATCACAATGCCACCACGCCCGTCACATGACGTGTGTCTCATCTCTACATAGCACTGTAAAGTGCAAGTACGGGGTTTCAAACCCTCAGTACATTATTTACTACCACCACTCACCTCGATCCGATAGAAGCCTTAATCCGCCTTGCGCTCGCCTCGCAATTCAATCACCTCGAATGCCGAATCTGCTCAAAATCAATGAGAATACATCAATATAGGCTAATTAAACACAACCCATTCGAAATAACTCAATTTACATCAAAATTCCCAAAGTTGCCAAAACCCGAGCCCCGGGCCCACATTCCGAAAATTTACAAAATTCACATTTCTGGAACCCTCGTCTCGCCACGAGTCCATACATATAAAATTTACCAAAATCGGACTCCGTTTGCCCACTCAAATCGGTGTTTTTCTTCAATTTAGGCTTAGGGCTCAAACCCGCAATTAATCTTCCATTTACAGGGAATTAACCAAGGATTTCATGTAAAAATGATGTAATTAAGCCATAAACTTACCTCCGACGAATCCCCGATGAATTACCAGCAATTCCCGTGAGTTTCTCTCTCTAGAACTCAAAAATGGCGTTTTGGGTGTATGAACCCGCGACCCCTCTGTTCTGTGATTTAATTCACTGCCAGAACGATTTCTTCTATGCGATCGCATGCCCCTTGTTGCGATCGCATAGAGCAAGTTTCTCATGCCTCCAAATTTGTTCTCTGCGATCGCAGGCCTAGCCATGCGATCGCATAGCTTCGCATCAAATAGCCTCCGCGATCGCAATCGAGCCCCCCGCGATCGCAATGCACAATTTCCGGACACTATGCGATCGCAATGCCCTCCATGCGATCGCATAGAGTAAACTTCACGCCCCTTTCCACTCTTCTATGCGATCGCAATCATCTCTATGCGATCGCATAGAGCAAATGCTGACTGCAATTTTCTGCAGAATTTTTCCAAGTTCTAAATGCCCGGTTGATGGTCCGAATCCATCCCGAGGCCCCCGGGACCCCAACGAAAACCACCAACATACTCCAAAACATGATACGGACTTGTTCCAATCATAAAAACACCATACTAAACATCAAAATCACCAATTACACACGGATTCAAGCCTAAATTTCTTAAAACTTTCCGAATTACACATTCGATCAAAAACCCGACCAAACGACGTCCGAATGACCTGAAATTTTGCAGGCACATCCAAAATCACCTAACGAAGCTACTGCAACTGTCGGAATTCCATTCCGACCCCCGGATCAAAATCTCACCTACCGTTCGGATTTCGCCAAAATTCAACCTTAGCCAATTCAAGCCTATTTCTACACCGGACCTCCGAATTCAATTCCGATTGCTCTCCTAAGTCATAAATGATCCCCCGGAACTAGTCGAATCATCAGAATCCGGTTCCGAGCACTCTAACTAAATAGTCAACTCTTGGTTGACTTTCCATATTCAAGCTTTCTTCAAACATGCTATTTGTTTCATTTTCAATCCAAATCACTCCTAACTCACCCGATGTACTCTAATACTGTTATAAAAGCATAAAATATGTAATTGCAAGGTAACGGTGTGGAAATTCCCGTAACGACAGGCCGGGTCGTTACATTCTCCCCAACTTAAACAAACGCTCGTCCTCGAGCGGACTCAGAGTTGTACTAGAAGCCACCCAATAGCTGAATGACCTTACCAAGCATAATTTCAGGCGATCATACGTCACCCTATCTCACATAAGTCCGAAAACACCATATAGTCAAAATTTCACGGACCATCTGAACCATAAATCACATTGTACTTTCTGAAATCATATGCCAATTGCAAATCCCATGCCTATACTCAGGATACACTCGAATCCACTGCAATAACCCATATTCACTACTCCGGTGAGATCATATGATGTATCAAACAACCCAATCGCTCGAGACAATAGTCTCTAATCACAATAATTTCTCACGATCACCAAATACCAACTGAAAAACCTTTTTCATTAGATAGAGTCTTGTTCCAACACCTTCATATCATGCCCACGGTAACCGAACACGCGATATATCGAACCCATCTCTCGAGTCAACCATTCGTGAATCTATTTCTCTTTTAAAATTGATACCACAATAAGTTTCGGAGCCAAACCTCGATATTACCTTTCTAACGAGCTGAAATCATATATGCTCGCTCTCCATAATGACTCAAATGATCATTTCGATTATAACACACGCACTGGTGATATGTCACCTCAACACCGGCCTAAGCCCCGATGAGCACAACACAAGCTCCAATAGAGACATCCGAACATACTCAAATCATGACAATTGTCTTCAACAAGAGAGCTGTAATTCAATTCCTCTGTGCCATCATAACATAGAACTGAGATCGCGTCTCGCATTATAGAAATAGAGTACATGACTCCTTCTCGAAAGGTCATAACATCACGTGGCCTTGCCACGATTCATGATTCTATCCAAACATTATTACTCAAGAAGCACCCCAATTTACCAAGCTCAAACGATCAGCCACGCACATATTTAGGTCTGAACCCAAGTAATCAACCTCACCCACGGTGAAACAATTAACGTATGCTATCAAATCCTGAAAGAACACAACCGATGTGCCCTTCGCCAAGCGATACTCAATACGGACTCTTCCTCAGAAGCCAGGAGGTATTGTATACCAGGTAACATATAACTAACTATATTTTCACAATATTCTGTTGCGGCGTGCAACCCGTTCCAACAACATACATGTGGCGGCGTGCCACCCGATCCAGATACCATACATGTGGCGGCGTGCCACCCGATCCACGAATACACCTGGCAAAAGGGAATGCACATCGAGACAAGTCGCTCATCGCAACAACATATACATAGCCTCAAGCTCGGCCACCTGCATTGCACCCGACAAAGTTCCCCAATAGTGGAACTGAAACAATGGTAGATACATCTACACTAACATCCGCCCCTAAGGTCCAATTAACAAAGCAATGCCTACCAGCTGTCCGCTGGTCCTGGGTACAACTACTCTGTTGGAGCATACTTTGATGTTTTTCTGCTACGCAATTTGCGCCATTTTTCCGACATAGTCCATATCACATTAGTCTGGACAAACTAGTCCAATGACGACCAATAAGCAATCAAGTATCATAATCCAAGTTGTCATATCAAGTTGAGAGAAAAAGCCATTAGAGCTTCTGATTTTCGAAAATCACAAAACGTTGTGATACACACGATATACAACCACCGCATAGGCGGACTAACGAGAACTTCGAGTCTCCAACACATATATAACACATGAATCACAATGCCTGATCATGTACTTCATTGTACAAATACATAACGCACATCAAGCGTCCATTCATACCACGAAAGCCATTCAGAAATTTCATTATGCCATCAACGACTCAATTATTATAGTCGATCCAACAAGAGAATATCACCATACCACTGGATATTATCAGTTTACATTACCTTGTCCTTTTGGACCATATACCCTGCCAAATTACTAGAATAGCAGTACCATTTTCTTTAATCACCAGAAAGATCGATTCTTTAAATCACATGTAGCTGCCCGCGCTGCTAAATAATTTTAATGACTCCCCATATATTATGAACTGATCACAAAATCTCGAATATGCCATTATCAACTTTCCATAACACATCGCATATACCATACCACACTAAGATAACATGGAAATTCATATTCCTATCCTACGCCGCAAACATCGGCGCACTCAACTAGTCAAGGGCTTTCATGATCCCATATAGAGAAAACTCATCACACATTCCAAGCCTTACATACCAACAGGAAATACACTCATTTTTAAACCACGTTAAAACACATCATCAACTCTTTCTCCCAATTACATTGCATAAGTTAAACTGCCAGGACTGAGTCCTTATACCCATATCGAGTTACACAACTGCCAGCACTCAAGAGCTTTGCTGTACAATATCTGCAAGACTCATTACTTCAACCACATACCAGGAATTAATCGTATTCCTTTCATACCATTCTGGTTTATTAGCAAGTTGTTCCATTTACCCAATTCCTTTCTGATTCATCTTTAACTTAGTATTAGCCTTTACTGTAGCACTACCATAACTCAACTCATGTTACCACACGAGACTCGTACATAAGACCACACGGTCTAAAACCCATAGGCCACTCTCAATGTTTCCCAGGAGTACCACATTCTACAATACTTGTTTTGAAGAACTTCATGCGATTTTTGAATTAGTATCATTACCTTCCAATACGGATACATAGAATCCCATCATTCACATAACATAGAACAAGTCTTGATCCCTTCTAACGAAAACACCATCTTTAGCCACATACATAATCTTAAGGCATCCGTTACAAGCAAAATTTGGAACACCACAGGACTATTCTCGAGCGTCATTTACCCTTATTCAGTTGTAATTCAACTGTCTTATTGAACATAACCACTCGTTCCTTGCTAGAACTTTGACACCGCAAAACCTGATTACATACAGATACAATTAGCTATCTTTTTTTTCTATACACCGAACATTCTTTACCAACATAAGTTCACAACATCCTAGTATTTCTTCATATCTACGAAGCACCATAACCTTTATCAAAATTTCCCACGACAGTGCAATCAGTTAATCAATAACAACCTCCCCAACTTAGCTCGGAGTCATACATCAAAGCACTTTTAGCCACTCATAGCCTTCTTACTCAAATGATGCAACAACGTTCTAGTTAGATTAAACTCAAGTCATTTACAAGCTTCGACGGAGGTTCGAATCATCAGAAATATTAATTCTTTTGCAATTCTTGCATTCATTCACACACAACAATTACGCCCACTCTTTAGGTGACAAAAATCTTTTCTAAGTCCCAAATTTTCCAAAAATTTCGGCAGAGTTTCCTTTGTAAATTGGCCTATCCACCTGCCAGAGAATCACCAAACCATCCTAGCAATACTTCCACAACTCAACAAGATATCACAATGTATTTCAACAACATTAAATCTCAATACTACACGAATTATATCATCACAATTTATACTTGAACCTCCGATGTATCTGCTCAAATCATAACATATATCGAATACCATTCAATTACACATCAGAATCAACCCACCTATTTTTCCTCAATCTAGTATTTCAATACAACACCTTCTACCAGGATATACATAGCATAATTATTTTAGTCTTCCTGAGTTTGAACTCGTTCCACTACACATAAGGGCTACATATCAAATCACAACAAGAACTGAATACCTTACAGCTCTCCCATTATCAAACTGCCATTTGCACAATAGAGATCAATACCGATCGTATGAACTTCATAATACCGGCTCGCGAAATTAGTACCTTGGTGCTCTAGCCATAGACAAAGATCTGGCCTCAAGTCCTCCCGACTGGCCCAACATGAACTCACGGAGATTATATCTCGCCCCTCGACCGGGGAATTGCAAGCCATAAGTCAATTATATTACCGAGCGCTCGATGCGTACACAGACGTGCGGAAGGAATTTCAAAAGCATATTATATCTGAATCAAGTGCGCACGATAAGAATTCCAAGAAATGTGAAGTGTTTCCTAAAGGTTCGCAGCCTCCCGAGGATAAGTACAGGCGTCCCCGTACTGATCCACAAGACTCTACTAACCGGCTCAAGACTCATGAGGCCTAGTAAACCTAGGCTCTGATACCAACTTGTCACGACCCCAAATCCGGTCGTGATGGCGCCCAGCACATTGCTAAGCCAGCCTAACCAATCAATAACAATAACAGAGCTAGAAGCTCTCTTAAGCCCATTTAAGCATATCAAATGTTACACAACAGCTCCCTTAGACCGAAGGGTCAAGAGTCATGAGCCTCTACGGAATATACAAGTGTAAATAGTGAATATAATTGTGCACAAGTGTGGGATGATCAGACACAATATAGACAAACTGGAGAATCAGGTCCTGCGAACGCTAGCAGCTACCTCGAAGTCTCCATAGAATGGCGATAACACAAGCAGTTGCGGTAGCTCAACTGCCCTCCTGAACCTGTGTATCTGCACACAAAAAAATTTGCAGGGGAGTGGGGTGATATTTCAACTCAGTGAGTAATAACAATAAACAACGACTGGAGGTGAGAACACCTGAACTATTACTATACAGTTCTAAGGGTAACCTCACAGGGTAAGTCATCACTATAATGAATACCCCCAATATCCAGTCCACATCTATGCCATCTAGGTCCCACACCGACCACATTCTCACTCATACCACTACGGTATACAGCTATCTCAATATATGGAGACATATACATATGTCTATATCATATCAGTATTTTAGTATATATATGAATATACATAAGTATAATGCTGCGGCGTGCAGCCCGCTCCAATACATATACCGCTGCCGCGTGCAGCCATTTAACGTCGACGGCGCTCACTGGGGGTGTGTGCAGACTTCGGAGGGGCTCCTTAGGCCCAAGCGCTATGATACTGTGGCGTGCAGCCAGGTCCATCATATGCTGCGGCGTGCAGCCCGATCCAATGTAGGTATATATATATATACTACCTCATAATGGGTCCTCGACCCTATCCCAGCCAATATATGCTTGGCCTCTCAGGCCCAATATAACATCTCATAGTGGGTCCTTGACCCTATCTCATCTCAATCGGTATAGACTTGGCCTTTCAGGCCCACTCAGCTAGAACGGGGAATTCCACCCTAGATAATCTCCCTCAATGTACACATCTAGTACGGGCTCATATTATGCTATACAGCTAGAGCTACGGCTGAGTGTATGTTCCCAACACGATATAAGGGTCACCTAGCTCTATAGGTTCCCTAATTCTCTACAGATCGGCACAAGGCCCCAAACATGGCTTTTAGCCTTATTATCCAGTTATAACTACGGCTGAGTTTATGTATCCAACATGATATACTACGGCCGGGTGTATGTAGCCAGCATGATTTAAGGGTCGCCTAACTCTACAGGTCCCCTAATGTTCTACAGATCGGCACAAGGCCCCAAACATGGCTATTAGCCCAACTACACATTTATAATCTCATTATCAGTCATAATACACAGAATACTATTAGTCGGGAATGAGCAAGTCCAATCCCCAAATCACAATGCCACCACGCCCGTCACATGACGTGTGTCTCATCTCTACATAGCACTGTAAAGTGCAAGTACGGGGTTTCAAACCCTCAGCACATTATTTACTACCACCACTCACCTCGATCCGATAGAAGCCTTAATCCGCCTTGCGCTCGCCTCGCAATTCAATCACCTTGAATGCCGAATCTGCTCAAAATCAATGAGAATACATCAATATAGGCTAATTAAACACAACCCATTCGAAATAACTCAATTTACATCAAAATTCCCAAAGTTGCCAAAACCCGAGCCCCGGGCCCACATTCCGAAAATTTACGAAATTCACATTTCTGGAACCCTCGTCTCGCCACGAGTCCATACATATAAAATTTACCAAAATCGGACTCCGTTTGCCCACTCAAATCGGTGTTTTTCTTCAATTTAGGCTTAGGGCTCAAACCCACAATTAATCTTCCATTTACAGAAATTTAACCCATGATTTCATGTTAAAATGATGTAATTAAGCCACAAAACTTACCTCCAACGAATCCCCGATGAATTACCAGCAATTCCCGTGAGTTTCTCTCTCTAGAACTCAAAAATGGCGTTTTGGGTGTATGAACCCGCGACCCCTCTGTTCTGTGATTTAATTCACTGCCAGAACGATTTCTTCTATGCGATCGCATGCCCCTTGTTGCGATCGCATAGAGCAAGTTTCTCATGCCTCCAAATTTGTTCTCTGCGATCGCAGGCCTAGCCATGCGATCGCATAGCTTCGCATCAAATACCCTCCGCGATCGCAATCGAGCCCCCCGCGATCGCAATGCACAATTTCCGGACATTATGCGATCGCAATGCCCTCCATGCGATCGCATAGAGTAAACTTCACGCCCCCTTCCACTCTTCTATGCGATCGCATAGAGCAACTGCTGACTGCAATTTCTACAGAATTTTTCCAAGTTCTAAATGCCCGGTTGATGGTCCGAATCCATCCCGAGGCCCCCGGGACCCCAACGAAAACCACCAACATACTCCAAAACATGATACGGACTTGTTCCAATCATAAAAACACCATACTAAACATCAAAATCACCAATTACACACGGATTCAAGCCTAAATTTCTTAAAACTTTCCGAATTACACATTCGATCAAAAACCCGACCAAACGACGTCCGAATGACCTCAAATTTTGCAGGCACATCCAAAATCACCTAACGAAGCTACTGCAACTGTCGAAATTCCATTCCGACCCCCGGATCAAAATCTCACCTACCGTTCGGATTTCGCCAAAATTCAACCTTAGCCAATTCAAGCCTATTTCTACACCGGACCTTCGAATTCAATTCCGATTGCTCTCCTAAGTCATAAATGATCCCCCGGAACTAGTCGAATCATCAGAATCCGGTTCCGAGCACTCTAACTAAATAGTCAACTCTTGGTTGACTTTCCATATTCAAGCTTTCTTCAAACATGCTATTTGTTTCATTTTCAATCCAAATCACTCCTAACTCACCCGATGTACTCTAATACTGTTATAAAAGCATAAAATATGTAATTGCAAGGTAACGGTGTGGAAATTCCCGTAACGACAGGCCGGGTCGTTACATAATCCAAGCTTAGTAATTTGTGTTTTGAAAAGATGCAAAACAGACTTTCCTGTAGAAGCACTTATCCGATCTCCCTACAAAAATAAATATAATGATTTTACTTAACAGAGATTGCAAATCTATATTAATACTAATTTATAAAGTAAATGATGTGTGGATACAAATTTATAGTTTTACCCCATATTAACATTTTACATCATTTGTAATTTGTATTTTAATATGGTGCTGTATTTATTATGAGCAAACCAATTTAAAGAAAAAAGTAAATAAATAAGAAAATACGAAATAAAAATAAAATTGAAACTTAAAGATTGCGGTATGAGTAGTAAACAAATATGAATTAGCATAGCAAATGTTTGTGTCGAAGTGAAAAAAATAGAGTTTCACTCATAACTTAATAACGAAACTAATTGAAATCGTAAAATTTTTTTCTTTTACAACAATAACTTCTATGATATTATAGTGATATAACAATTTAGACGACCTAAACAAATTTATCTATAATGGAACAACAATTCCAAAACAGAATTATCCTGGTAAAATAAAAATTTAAAATACCTTTTCATCTTGTAGAACCAATTCAATCGAAAAAACACTGCCTGGATTAAAACGATCCGGTACTTCCCACAACCGGACAAAACAAACTTTTAACTTCCATTGCATCTTCGAAATAGTTATATCTTTGATAAAATCAAAGTTAGTAGCCATCTTTTGCATAGATACAAAGTTTTGAGGAAATCGTTATATAAGAACTTGAATTAGGAACGGAGATATGTAGAGTTGAGGAAGATTTATGTATTTTGAGTTTTTAACAGTTCAAAAAATGTGTAATTGATAGTTAAGGGTAAGTGGGAAAGTGGTATGGTGTATTGAGAGCATAAATTTAGGTTAACTTAATTTGAAAACCGTCAGTTTTCATGAACTTTTTAAAAAAAAAAAAATACTTAACGTATACCAATATAATAGTGATAGGAACTGTTTTAGAGTTTGTTAATAAGAAAACTGTTTCAACAAAAGTTAACCGTTTTCTTTGATTTTATTTCTTAAAAATATATACTTATATACTTATAACTTCCTAAACGTAATAGTAATAATATAGTAATGACAACTGTTTTACATAAACCATTTTTCCAATACAATTTCTTCAAAAAAAGCTGACTTTTTTTTAAACAAAAATAATAGTTTTTTAGAGACGAGAGACGGTTTTTTATACACAGGGTTAGTTTAAGTGGTGGCTTTGAAATGTTTTGACTTATCCTAATTCTAGTATAACAAAAACTGTTATTGTTTTTTTCAAATTTCCTATAATTGAGGATACTTGTCCTAATGTGACACGTGTTTATTGCTAGCTATGACACTTGGCTTCATGAGAAGCCATTGCCTTTGGCTTTTAAGTATATGTAGATATAGATAAATATAGATATATTTTTATATTTTCATTTTTATATAGCTTTTTGTTATAGTTAATAAATATAAGATATCTAAATTTAGTAATGTAAGTAACCTATATATATATATATATATATATATATATATATATATATATATATATATATATATATATATATATATATATATATATATAGGTAGTTTTTATTTTTGTTTTTTTATATATATTTAAATTTAAAAAGAATAACCAATAATTAATTATTAACTAAATAACTAATTTAATAACTAACTATGCCACGTGGCGTTTTCTGAAGCTACCACGTGGCTTCATGAGAGGGCTTTTTCCTTGACTTTTAATAATATATAGATATAGATTAGCAAATCAATTAATTTTTATAAATAGTTTAGGTTCTGTGCACAGACTGTATATTCATAGCATGACAAATCTGCTAAAATTGCGCCAATTGCTCACTAAAATTGCCTGAATATCTCAAACAATGATCTTTGTTATTAATTTATATCATCATTTTGTTTTCTTTATAATATTATTATATAAAAGTAGATCAGTATGAATATAATTAATTGGTTGAAAATTTGCATATTTTGATATCCATATATCCCTTGTAGAATAATTTGACCGACCAAGAAATCTTGCTATGGTGCACAATTCCACTTGTATACCATTAAATGTTAAATTAATTTTTTAGGCATTTGTCGCTCGGATAATTTTGCAAATTTTCATGTTTATAGTTACAAAATTACATCCAACTTCCACATAACTTAGCAACAAAAATCATTAAAAAAAACCATGTCTAATGTAATTACAAATGGCGCATTTCACAACCATATTAACAAAATTAACAACATTAATTCTAACTAACTAATTTTATTATATTAATTACCTATATTATCCTAATATTGCCAAGTGACTTATTATTAATTAGGCTGTGAGGGCTTAATCTATATACTTGAAAGAAGAAATCGCACAAAAATTATTTGCATTATAGAACGAGAATAAGAATCAATTATAGAGGCAGGTTAGAATTGTTGTTCCAAGCCACTTTTAGGAAAACATCAGTCCAGGGGTTAAATTTTTGAGTAATTTATTTTGTTCTTCCTTTGTTCTTGTTTCTGTGTAAAAAATATTACGTATATACACAAATTCAAACTGCATCATTAAAACGTGGGAGAAAACAGTAATTTCTTTTTTAATTAGAAGGTTTGATAAATATATCAAAAAACTGCCAAACAAACGTGCGAGGAAGTATTAATTTTTTTAACGTGGAAGGAAGTATTAAATTTTTTAAATTGGCATGTTTAAATTTTTACTAATAATTTTTATCTTCTATTTAAAAATAATTTTGGAACTTTTGCTAGAGTTTTGTCCTAAAAATTTAAACTTGACATGCTATAGTGATGGCAATTGACACAAAATTCATCCACATAGTATCAAATCTTTGTCCACTGTCCAAAATTCTTCAATATATTGTCTAAATTTATCAATATCTAGACAATATATATTTGTGCACTATTTAAATTTAACAAAAAACTGCCAATCCAATAAAAGATTAATATTGGAGAAAATATTTATTTCTTTTTGCATTAGAAGGTTTAATAAATAAATAAATAAAAAAACTGCCAAATAAACGTAGGAGGAAGTATTAATTTTTGTTAAACCTGGGAGGAAGTATTAATTTTTTAAAATTGTCATGCTTAATTTTTCATTTTAACATTCTATCTTCTAATTGAAAATAATTTTGAAACTTTTGCTGGTGTTATTGTCCAAAAATTTAAAATTGATATGCTATGGTGATAACAATTGGCACAAAATTCATCGAAATAGTACCAAATTTATGACAAGTATAGCATTTAATATTAGACTTATCATACCTTCTTTGATTTTGCCTCTATTTTCTACCTCTTCCACAATATCTTCCTTGATTAGAGTCTTGGCTCCTATTTTCTTTACTAGAATTAGTGTACGTGCGTTGCGCGTGTATTATGCGTTTATGCTCAAAAGAGCGTATTTTAATAGGTAGAATAAGAAAGAATTAAGTATAAATATAATATGATGATGTAAACTGCCAAAATAGTGTATATGAAAATTGAATAAGAATGAATTAAGTTTAATAGCAATTGACGATGCAAAAAAGTTATTACATTAAAGAAATAGTTGTATTCAACGTGTAGACACTAAATCAAGTGTTACAATGACGCGTGGATGTGGTGATGTTGCTGAACCCATTAGCGAGGCCTTTGCTTACCCTCTATCACCTGTTGAAGAATGTTGATGTGTGCCAGGAAGAATGTTGCTTTAGTTGTTACTTGAAAGAGGAAGACACCTCTAATATAACGTTATTATCGACGCATTCAGCGAAACAATTTCGAATGAAATAAAATTATTTGAAAAAATAATGGTCGAAAAGATTGCTTTTTCAACAAAAATATTCTCCTTAAATCCAATCTCAAGCTCCTTGTGCACTGATTGAAAATTAGGATTAGCACTATTGATACCTTTTGTTTATGACGTAACAGATCTTGGTTTGTGTAAATATTCTTTCCACTTCTCAATATAACCATTGAAAAGTGTAGTGTGAATTTTTGTTCCTATAAAATATTCCACTATAAGTTTAATCTGATGGTTAAAACTAATATTAAAAGACTGAAATAAATTATTGATATAAAATAATATTTACCTCTTCATCAACTAATGTCATAATTTTTTCGGGTGCCTTGATTTGTCTTATTGTCGAACTCTTTTACTATTCAACCCCCAAATAATAATAATACCAATAATTTATTCATCTTTTATATTTTGTTAGAATTAACGTTGAAAAAAATCTTTATATTTGGTTAGAATTAAGAAGAATATTGAGAAAATTGTACATTATTTTAGTTATATAAATATAGATGACCAAATTAAGAATATCTTACCTTGTTTTCAGCGAGTTGCATATTTGTGTTTCTTATTTGTTCCATTTCTTTTCTCTATTATTTTTCACAATACTAAACTTTTAGAATTATTCATAGTAGCGTAAATTATTGTCGTCAGTTAAGAGTTATAGGTAGTCAAACTATGGATTATATATTTAATTCTTTGATGATAGACTGTAGTAGGTTGTATATATAGTTTTTCATTATTTTTCATCTTTTTTCTCCCATATATTGTTTAAAATGTATCGTTTACAATTATTCACAGTACGATATAATATTTTACTGTCAGAAAATATTAAAGTTCTAGGTAATCAAAATACGGACTACACTTTAAAATTTAACGATAGAAATGTTTTCTGAGAAAATAATTATATAATTTTACATATATACAATAACTTAAATATTTAAGTATTAGAAAAGAAGTGTACATCTGTGACGACCCAAAGGGTCATCACTTGTTTTATTAATCATTTCGAGCTTCTGAGGTCTTGAAAACCTCATTTATAGTTGCCTCGATTTGCATGCACAATCCGGGCACGAAGCTGGAAAATTTTTATGTTGAAATATGTGAAATATGTGAAAAAGTTGAAGAATTTTGATATTAATATTGATATGGTTGACTTTGGTCAACATTTTTGGTAAACGGACCCGGACCCGTGGTTTAACGGTCTCAGAAAATCCGTAGAAAAATATGGAACTTGGGCGTATGCCCGGAATTGAAATCCGAGGTCTAGAACCCCGGTAAAAGAATTTTTCTGTTAAATTGTTTTCTGAAAATGTTTAAGGAAAATGAAACTGATTTTTTATTAAAAAGTACTGGTATCGGGCTCGTATTTTGGTTCCGACGCTCGGTACAGGTCATATATATTGGTTAAGCGCTTCCTGTAAAGTTTGGTTGAAAACGGACGTCGTTCGACGTGTTTCGGCCTTAATTTGGAAATTATGAAATTTGAAAGAAATCTTGAGTTTTAAGGCTCAATTCATTGATTTTGATGTTATTTTGGCGATTTGATCGCGCGAGCAAGTTCGTATGATGTTTTTGAGTTAGTGTGCATATTTGGTTTGGAGCCCCGAGGGCTCGGGTGAGTTTCGGATAGGCATCGGGGTGGTTTTGGACTTGGAAAAACTGCAGAAAATCTGCAGCAGGTATTCCTTCTTCGCGTTCGCGTCCATCTGGTCGCGTTCGCGAAGGCTTCTCTTTCCCCTTCTACGCGTTCGCGTCCTTATGATCGCGTTCGCGTACAACAACATGGACCCCAGCCGTTTTCCTCTACGCGTTCGCGTGAAGGCTCCCGCGTTCGCGGAGCCTGGCCTGCCTCTTCTACGCGTTCGCGTAAGGCACCACGCGTTCGCGTAGGCCAAATTGTAAGCCCCCAGATTTCTTCTACGCGTTCGCGACCGTGTCCACGCGAACGCGATGCCCATTTCTGTCCAACCCTTCGCGAACGCGACACAGTGCACGCGAACGCGAAGGGTAAATTTCCGCCCAGTGAATTAATACCCAAAACAGAACACTTACGGGATTTTATCCCATTTTCACAAAAACCTCTCTTCTCCACAGCCCCTTGGACGATTTTGAGTGATTCTTCATCAAACTTCTTGGGTAAGTGATTCTTAACTCGTTTTCTTCATTTTCCATCAATATTATTTGAATTCCTAAGCCTAAATAGTTATAAATGGGTAGAAAAATTGAGAATTTAGTATAGTAAGGGTTTTCAAAGAATTTGCGATCTAGACCTCGTTTTGGTGTCAAACTTAAGAACAAATTGTATATTTGAACTCATGGAAGATTGGGTGAACTTATTTTGGTTCGAAACTTGAGTTTCGATTATGTGGGCCCGGGGTCGATTTTTACTATTCCGGGCAGAATGTTGTAAAAACCATATTTAGCAATATGAACTAGTTTGTTAAGTAGAATTGATGATATTAAATTAATTGTGTATAGATACGGTTGGATTGGAGTCAAATTCGAAAGGAAAAGGCATTGCTACGGATTGAATCGTTCGTAAACTTTCGAGGTAAGTGTTTGTTCTATCCTAGCTGGAAGGAATAGGAATTTAGTTATGAATAAATTGTTGATTAAGAGTTATTGGTGTTATACCGGTAATGGAGATAAATTGTTGAAATTATTATCAATTATTGGTTTAAAACCGGTAATTATAAATATTGTTGATATAGAGATTATTGGCTAAATGCCGGTAATATATATTTTATGAATTGGGATCGTGTGGCGCGTCGACCACTTATATATTTATGAATTGGGATCGTGTGGCGCGCCGACCACTTATATATTTATGAATTGGGATCGTGTGGCGCGCCGACCACTTATATATTTATGAATTGGGATCGTGTGGCGCGCCGACCACTTATATATTTATGAATTGGGATCGTGTGGCGCGCCGATCACTTATATATTTATGAATTGGGATCGTGTGGCGCGCCGACAACTTATATAATAAGAAATGGGATCGTGTGGCACGCCGACCACAAAGTGATTTAAATCTTGGCATTGGCCATAGTTGCCGGTAGCCTATTGATATATTTGGGAGCGGGTGGTACGCCTACCACAAGATGTAATTACTGTGATAGTTGGGAGCGGGTGGTACGTCTACCACGAGATATGAAATGAGAGAGGAATTGAGACATGAAAGTAAGATTTATTCTGTTGATTAGATTATTCTGGATATCATGAGTTATTGACTGTTATTTCAGAGCAGAATCTTTCCTTATAAATGTATTGTATATATATATATATATTGCAACTGTACAGGTTTATGTATATATATATATATATATATATATATATATATATATATATTGCAACTGTACAGGTTTATGTGGGTGACTGGCCTTAGCCTTGTCACTAGTTCGCTGGGATAGGCCAGGCACTTACCAGCACATGGGGTCAGTTGTGCTGATACTACACTCTGCGCTCCTTTTTGCGCAGATACAGGTTACAGACAACAGCAGCGGCGGTAGCGACTTGTGGATTTTCCGACTATTGAGATTACGAGGTAGCCTTGCAGGCGTCCGCAGGACCCGTTGTCTCTTCCATCTATGTTTTTCATTCTGTTATCTCATGTAATCGAGATAAACAGCTTGTATTTTCTTTCAGACAATTATGTGTATTATTCTTAGAAGTTCGTGAGTATTGTGACACCAGTCTTGGGTAGTGTATCTTGTTTGGGTTTTCTTTATCATATTTGACTAAGTCTTCCGTTAAGTTTAATTATTCCGCTGTAATTTATATGCTTTAAATTTTAAAGTCTTAATAAGAATTTGGTAATTAAATGGAGGTGTAATTAATATTTGGCTTGCCTAGCTTCCATTAGTAGGCGCCATCATGACCCCCGATGGTGGGAAATCCGGGTCGTGACAAGTTGGTATCAGAGCACTAGGTTGCACAGGTCTCACAACTCACGAACAACCTTAGTAGAGTCTGAAGGATCGGTATGGAGACGTCTGTATTTATCCTCCAGAGGCTACAGAGTTAGGAAAATATTCCCTTTATTCTTTCCAGTCGTGCGACTCGATCTTTTAAATGTTAATCGAACTTCTACTATGTTCTTCCGCAGATGGTAAGGACACGTGCGTCCTCATCTACTGACCAGCAGCCCGAGGTCCCAGCAGCGGCAGCTCCTGCTAGGGGTAGAGGCCGAGGTCGAGGTCGTCCTAGAGGCCAAGGTAGGGGCAGAGCTCAGCCTCGAGCAGCGGCCCAAGTGACAGCACCTCAGGCTCACATCGAGGAGGAGGTTCTAGTCCCAGCAGCTCTAGTAGGCCCAGCTCAGGTCCCATGATGAGTTATGTTTTCACCGGATCTTCGGGATGCTTTGGTCCGGATAGCAGGTTTTATGGACAATATCACCAGAGCAGGTTTATTACCAGTAGCACCAGCCACTTCTCAGGCTGGAGGAGGTAATCAGACTCCTGCTACGCGCACTCCGGAGCCAGTAATTCCCCAGGCTCAGGTTCCTGTGATTCAGCCAGTTGAGGCAGCTCAGCCTGTTATTGTGACTCCGTCTAATGAGGGTGCAGCTATGTCCGCTGACGCGTTATGGAGATTGGACAGGTTTACCAAGCTGTTCACTACCACATTCAGTGGCACTCCTTCAGAGGATCCACAGGATTTCCTATATAGCTGCCACGAGGTTCTCCGTACTATGGGCATCGTGGAGACTAATGGTGTGGACTTTGCTACTTTTCGATTATCTGGTTCTGCCAAGACTTGGTGGAGGGATTATTGTCTATCCAAGCCAGCGGGATCATCATCTTTGACTTGGGGGCAATTTGCAGAATTATTCTTGGAAAAGATTCCTTCCAGCAACTCAGCGGGAGGCTCTACGCAGACAATTTGAGCGTCTTCATCAGGGTTCTATGTCTGTCACACAGTACGAGACTAGGTTCGTGGACCTGGCTCATCATGCTATTATCATACTTCCCATAGATACGGGAGAGGGTGAGAAGGTTTATTGATGGCTTGAATCGGCCAATTCGGCTACAGATGGCTATGGGGGCAGGAACTGAAATCACTTTTCAGGAGGTGGCTAATGCAGCCTGCCGGATCGAGATGGCTCTGTCACAGGGAGCAAGACATGGATCAGATAAGAGATCTCATAATTCGGGTAGATTCAGTGGTACCTCGTCTGGAGATAGAGATTTTCATGATAAAGGCCATCCTCCTAGGCCTTATCAGTCAGCTCTTCAGGTTTCTCATGATGCTTCTGGCGATCGTAATTCTCAGCCACGTTACTCTGATCAGCAGCCTATCAGTGCACCACCACTTCGCTATTTTCAGCAGCCGAGGGCTTGTTTTACGTGCGGTGATCTTCGGCACATTGCAAAGTATTGCCCTCGAGCTTCTGACAGATTTAGCAGCAGGGTTCTCGGGCCATGATTCAGGCCCCAGTTCCCTCACAACCTGCCCAGCCAGCTAGAGGCGGAGGTAGAGGGCATAGAGGTGGAGGTAGATGTCATAGAGGTGGAGCTCAGACCGATAGAGGTAGAGATCAGCCAGCAGCCGATCGTCCTAGAGATACTGCTCAGGGTGATGGGGCACAGCCCCGATGTTATGCACTTCCCGCCAGACCAGAGGCTGAGTCTTCTGATGCCGTCATTACAGGTATTATTTTGGTTTATGATAGAAAGGCATCAGCATTATTTGACCCTGGGTCTACATATTCGTACGTGTCTTCCTATTTTGCACCGTACTTGATTCAGCCCAGTGATCCACTGAGTGTTCCTATTCATGTGTCTACACCAGTAGGCGATTCTATTGTGGTTGATCGAGTTCATCGGTCATGTATTATAGTAATTGAGGGTCTCGAGACCCGTGCTGATTTATTGCTCCTAAATATGGTGGACTTTGATATTATATTAGGCATGGACTGGCTATCTCCATATCATGCTATTTTAGATTGCCATGCCAAGATTGTGACTTTAGCTCTGCCGAATTTGCCTTGTATATAGTGGAAAGGAATTTCAGGTCATACTAGTCGTAATGTTATTTCTTATGTTAAGGCTCAACGTATGGTTGGGAAGGGATGCTTGGCTTATTTGGCCTATGTCCGTGATTCCAATGCTGAGGTTCCTTCTATTGACTCTGTGCCTGTGGTTCGCGAATTTCCTGAAGTATTTCCTTCAGACTTGCCAGGTATGCCGCCCGATAGGGACATTGATTTTTGCATTGACTTGGCTCCAGGCACTCAGCCCATTTCCATTCCCCCATATCGTATGGCTCCGCCAGAGTTAAAAGAATTGAAGGAACAGTTGCAGGATTTACTTGAAAAGGGTTTCATTAGACCCAGTGTTTCGCCGTGGGGTGCACCGGTACTATTTGTAAAGAAGAAAGATGGTTCGATGAGAATGTGCATTGACTACCGACAGTTAAACAAGGTGACTATCAAAAATAAATATCCACTTCCGCGAATTGATGATTTATTTGACCAGCTTCAGGGTGCCAAGGTATTTTCAAAGATAGATTTGAGATCCGGCTATCATCAGCTGAAGATTAGGGCATCTGATGTCCCTAAGACAGCGTTCCGCACTCGGTATGGACATTATGAATTTCTGGTCATGTCTTTTGAGTTGACAAATGCTCCAGCAGCTTTTATGGAATTAATGAATCGGGTGTTCCGGCCTTATTTAGACTTGTTTGTAATAGTCTTCATTGATGACATATTAATATATTCCCGCTGTCAGGAGGAGCATGCGCAACATCTCAGAGTGGCCTTACAGACTCTGAGAGATAGCCAGCTATATGCAAAATTTTCAAAGTGTGAATTTTGGCTAAGTTCGGTTGCATTCCTGGGTCATATTGTGACGGCAGCAGGTATTCAGGTTGATCCGAAGAAAATTGAGGCAGTCAAGAGCTGGCCTAGACCGACATCAGCCACAGATATTCGGAGTTTCTTGGGGTTAGCGGGTTATTATCGCCGATTCATAGAAGGATTTTCGTCTATTACAACCCCACTGACCAGATTGACCCAGAAGGGTGTTCAATTTGAATGGTCCGATGAATGTGAGGCGAGCTTTCAAAAGCTCAAGACAACCTTGACCACAGCACCGGTATTGGTTTTACCCACAGGTACGGGACCTTATACCGTTTATTGTGATGCTTCCCGTATTGGGCTTGGTGCAGTGTTAATGCAGGATGGCAAGGTTATTGCCTATGCTTCGAGGCGGTTGAAGATTCATGAGAAGAACTATCCAGTGCATGATCTAGAATTGGCGGCGATTATTCACGCATTGAAGATCTGGAGGCATTATTTGTATGGGGTAGCATGTGAAGTATACACCGATCATACATATAGGATATTTAGTTTAAGAGAGGGGAAGTGTGGAAACACTATAGATCCTCCTAATTTGGGAGGGGTTAACAAAAAAAAAAAGTATACACCGATCATAAGAGTCTTCAGTATTTGTTTAAGCAGAAAGAGTTAAATTTGAGGCAGAGAAGGTGGCTAGAATTGCTAAAAGATTATGATGTCACCATTTTATATCATCCGGGAAAAGCAAACGTGGTGGCCGACGCTTTGAGTAGGAAGTCAGGCCAGTATGGGCAGTCTTGCTTATATTCCAGTCAATCAGAGATCACTTGCTTTGGATGTTCAGTCCTTGGCCAACCGATTTGTGAGGTTGGATATTTCCGAGCCTAGTCGAGTACTAGCTTGCACGATCGCTCGCTCTTCATTATTGGAGCGTATCCGCGATCAACAATATAATGATTCTTATTTATGTGACCTTAGAGATACGGTTCAGCGAGGAGGTGCTAAACAGGTCACCTTAGATGCTGATGGGATCCCGAGAATGCAAGGGCGCATTTGTGTGCCAAATGTTGATGGGCTTAGAGAATTGATTCTAGAAGAAGCTCACAGTTCGCGGTATTCTATTCATCCAGGCGCAGCGAAAATGTATCAAGATTTGCGACAACACTATTGGTGGCGCAGAATGAAAAATGATATTGTGGCATATGTGGCACGGTGTCTTAATTGTCGGCAGGTTAAGTATGAACATTAGAGACCTGGTGGTTTATTTCAAAGAATTGAACTTCCTGAATGGAAGTGGGAGCGAATCATGATGGACTTCGTTTCTGGACTTCCGATTACTCGGAAGAAGTTTGATGATGTTTGGGTGATTGTTGATAGGCTGACCAAGTCAGCTCATTTTGTTCCTATTGCCACTACCTATTCATCCGAGAGGTTAGCTGGGATTTATATCAGGGAGATCGTTCGCCTTCATGGCATGCCAATCTCTATTATTTCGGATCGAGGTACACAGTTTACCTCACATTTCTGGAATGCGGTTCAACGAGAGTTGGGCACGCAAATTGAGCTAAGTACAACCTTTCATCCCCAAACGGATGGTCAGTCCGAGAGGATTATTCAGATACTGGAAGATATGCTACGATAGTGTGTTATTGATTTTGGAGGTTCATGGGATCAATTCTTGCCTTTGGCAGAGTTTGCTTATAATAATAGTTATCAATCGAGCATCCAGATGGCTCCTTACGAAGCATTGTATGGTAGGCGGTGTCGTTCTCTGGTTGGATGGTTTGGAGCGGGAGAAGCTCGGTTATTGGGCACGGATTTAGTTCAGGAGGCCTTAGATAAGGTCAAGATTATTCAAGATAGGCTTCGCACAGCTCAGTCTAGGCAAAAGAGCTACGCAGATCGCAAGGTTCGAGATATAGCTTTCATGATTGTGGAGCGAGTATTGCTCCGAGTGTCGCCTATGAAGGGTGTGATGAGATTTGGAAAGAAGGGCAAACTTAGCCCTAGGTTTATTGGGCCATTCGAGATTCTTGATCGTGTGGGAGAGGTGGCATATAAACTTGCCTTGCCACCTAGCTTATCAGTTGTACATCCATTGTTTCATGTGTCCATGCTTCGAAAATATCACGGCGATCCATCGCACGTGTTAGATTTCAGCACTGTCCAATTGGACAAGGATCTGTCATACGAGGAGGAGCCGGTAGCCATCCTAGATCGGCAGGTTCGACAGTTGAGGTCGAAGAGTTTTCCTTCTGTGCGAGTTCAGTGGAGGGGTCAGCCTCCTGAGGCATCGACCTGGGAGTCCGAGTCTGATATGCGGAGCCGCTACCCACATTTGTTTCCTGACTCAGGTACTTCTTTCTTTTGCCAGTTCGAGGACGAACGGTTGTTTTAGAGGTGGAGATTGTGATGACCCAAAGGGTCATCACTTGTTTTATTAATCATTCCGAGCTTCGAGGTCTTGAAAACCTCATTTATAGTTGCCTCGATTTGCGTGCACAGTCCGGGCACGAAGCTGGAAAATTTTTATGTTGAAATATGTGAAATATGTGAAAAAGTTGAAGAATTTTGATGTTAATATTGATATGGTTGACTTTGTTCAACCTTTTTGGTAAACGGACCCGGACCCGTGGTTTAACGGTCTCAGAAAATCCGTAGAAAAATATGGAACTTGGGCGTATGCCCGGAATTGAAATCCGAGGTCTAGAACCCCGGTAAAAGAATTTTTCTGTTAAATTGTTTTCTGAAAATGTTTAAGGAAAATGAAACTGATTTTTATTAAAAAGTACCGGTATCGGGCTCGTATTTTGGTTCCGACGCTCGGTACAGGTCATATATATTGGTTAAGCGCTTCCTGTAAAGTTTGGTTGAAAACGGACGTCGTTCGACGTGTTTCGGCCTTAATTTGGAAATTATGAAATTTGAAAGAAATCTTGAGTTTTAAGGCTCAATTCATTGATTTTGATGTTATTTTGGCGATTTGATCGCGCGAGCAAGTTCGTATGATGTTTTTGAGTTAGTGTGCATATTTGGTTTGGAGCCTCGAGGGCTCGGGTGAGTTTCGGATAGGCATCGGGGTGGTTTTGGACTTGGAAAAACTGCAGAAAATCTGCAGCAGGTATTCCTTCTTCGCGTTCGCGTCCATCTGGTCGCGTTCGCGAAGGCTTCTCTTTCCCCTTCTACGCGTTCGCGTCCTTATGATCGCGTTCGCGTACAACAACATGGACCCCAGTCGTTTTCCTCTACGCGTTCGCGTGAAGGCTCCCGCGTTCGCGGAGCCTGGCCTGCCTCTTCTACGCGTTCGCGTAAGGCACCACGCGTTCGCGTAGGCCAAATTGTAAGCCCCCATATTTTCTTCTACGCGTTCGCGACTGTGTCCACGCTAACGCGATGCCCATTTCTGTCCAACCCTTCGCGAACGCGACACAGTGCACGCGAACGCGAAGGGTAAATTTTCGCCCAGTGAATTAATACCCAAAACAGAACACTTATGGGATTTTATTCCATTTTCACAAAAACCTCTCTTCTCCACAGCCCCTTGGACGATTTTGAGTGATTCTTCATCAAACTTCTTGGGTAAGTGATTCTTAACTCGTTTTCTTCATTTTCCATCAATATTATTTGAATTCCTAAGCCTAAATAGTTGTAAATGGGTAGAAAAATTGAGAATTTAGTATAGTAAGGGTTTTCAAAGAATTTGCGATCTAGACCTCGTTTTGGTGTCAAACTTAAGAACAAATTGTATATTTGAACTCATGGAATATTGGGTGAACTTATTTTGGTTCGAAACTTGAGTTTCGATTATGTGGGCCCGGGATTGATTTTTACTATTCCGGGCAGAATGTTGTAAAAACCATATTTAGCAATATGAACTAGTTTGTTAAGTAGAATTGATGATATTAAATCAATTGTGTATAGATACGGTTGGATTGGAGTCAAATTCGAAAGGAAAAGGCATTGCTACGGATTGAATCGTTCGTAAAATTTCGAGGTAAGTGTTTGTTCTATCCTTGCTTGAAGGAATAGGAATTTAGTTATGAATAAATTGTTGATTAAGAGTTATTGGTGTTATACCAGTAATGGAGATAAACTGTTGAAATTATTATCAATTATTGGTTTAAAACCGGTAATTATAAATATTATTGATATAGAGATTATTGGCTAAATGTCGGTAATATATATTTTATGAATTGGGATCGTGTGGCGCGCCGACCACTTATATATTTATGAATTGGGATCGTGTGGCGCGCCGACCACTTATATATTTATGAAATGGGATCGTGTGGCGCGCGGGCCACTTATATATTTATGAATTGGGATCGTGTGGCGCGCCGACCACTTATATATTTATGAATTGGGATCGTGTGGCGCGCCAACCACTTATATATTTATGAATTGGGATCGTGTGGCGCGCCAACCACTTATATAATAAGAAATGGGATCGTGTGGCACGCCGACCTCAAAGTGATTTAAATCTTGGCATTGGTCATAGTTGCCGGTACCCTATTGATATATTTGGGAGCGGGTGGTACGCCTACCACAAGATGTAATTGCTGTGATAGTTGGGAGCGGGTGGTACGCCTACCACGAGATATGAAATGAGAGAGGAATTGAGACATGAAAGTAAGATTTATTCTGTTGATTAGATTATTCTGGATATCGTCTGCACATACTTGCTTATTTTCGCTTCACTTTTTTGTTGTATATTATACAACTGCACATGTTTATTTGGTATTCTGGTCCTAGCCTCGTCACTACTTTGCTGAGGTTAGGCCACGAACTTACCAGCATATGGGGTCGGTTGTGTTGATACTACACTCGGTGCTCTTTTGCACAGATCCAGGTACTGGACGGGAGCAGTAGTTCTAGAGACTTGTGGATTTTCCGACTATTGAGATTACGAGGTAGCCTTGCAGGCGTCCGCAGGACCCGTTGTCTCATCCATCTATGTTTTTCATTCTGTTATCTCATGTAATCGAGATAAACAACTTGTATTTTCTTTCAGACAATTATGTGTATTATTCTTAGAAGTTCGTGAGTATTGTGACACCAGTCTTGGGTAGTGTATCATGTTTGGGTTTTCTTTATCATATTTGACTAAGTCTTCCGTTAAGTTTAATTATTCCGCTGTAATTTATATGCTTTAGATTTTAAAGTCTTAATAAGAATTTGGTAATTAAATGGAGGTGTAATTAATATTTGGCTTACCTAGCTTCCATTAGTAGGCGCCATCATGACCCCCGATGGTGGGAAATCCGGGTCGTGACAACATCCAATTGGAACTTTGAAATGGTTATCAAAGTCATATATGTATGTTCGTAATTTGTAGGTCTACGTAAATAAAAGAATAAGTGAATATTTTAATTTATATAAGATAAATATTTAATTAATTTTAATATCCTACTTATTAGGCCTTCCTATATAACACTTCATAGTTTTAGTTGATTTAAAACTCCTAAATATTAAGAGAAAACTTAGATGATGATTTTGTCGAGTGTAACTTTATTTTAAAGGGTAAAAAAAAACGGACAACATTTCACTAACATTAAGGTACACGCTTTTGATAATTACATAAGTTTAAAAATCGCATAGATATTACTCCCTTTGGTCCACTTTAGTTAATTTGATTTAATCGTTTGATATTAAAAAAAATTCACCTTTGAATATTAATTAATAATAAAATTGACCATATAAATTTTAATTTGTTCAAATACAATTATACAAGGGTAATTTTTTTAAAAAAAGTTAATTTTTTCTTGATACCTAAAAGTATTATATATTATGGACCACTAAAATGTGTATCAAATAATGAGTAAAAAAGAACTAATTAAAGTAATTATAAGTTCAAAAATAATGAGGACTTTACGAGAATCTTTACAAAAATTGTACTAAAAATAAATAATATAAATATATGTTTACCACTATTATTTAATGGTTCGGTGAATAATATATATATCAAAAGATTTAATTTTTGATCTTTTAGAGTTTTGGAAATGAGAAGTTTAGCTTATATCTCTTAAATATTAATTTGATACATGACAATACAAAATTTAAAATTGACTAACGTTTAGTTACCAATTTACAACAAATAATCAATATATAAGATAAATGGACCGGTCATTTGCTTGAATAAATGCAAACAAAGAAAAAGTTAATTTATGACAACCCAAATAGAATACAACTTATCTTTTACTATATCATAGTATTTATTACTTCAAATTTGCATTTTATCTCTGACCCTCATACTATATTATAATTTATTTTTTTATTTCTTTCACTACCAGTGCTCTTTCTATGTAAATAAATTTATGTACCCTAATAAAGAGTTTCTCAATTTGAAAATGTATTTTTATTTTATGAAATTTGAAAAAGAATTAATAGGATTCTTTAGCTAGTTAGTTATATAATTTAGATACTCAAATTATTTATTCTCAATATAAACGAAAAAATTTAATTTTTATTGATTTAGATTCTTAAAAAATTATAACATAGTTTAAATATTTAAGTATAATTATAACTATGTACTATGAATTCTACATCATATTTCATTTTTGAATCTTTATATGTAGAATAATTAGTGTTGTACTCTGATCGACTGCTTTTATGACCTCTCTTTTTCCTTACCTCTTTTATATCTTTTATATATTAAATTTTTTTATTTATTTGAATTATGTAAATATTATATAAAAATATTTTTTGGTTAAAAAGTAGCCCAAATTTGACAAACAAAATGTATTTTTGTTCATATATATATATATATATATATATATATATATATATATATATATATATATATATATATAATCCAAATAAAATAAAAATTTATATTAGATAATTAAAATTTTAAATGATTTTAAAGTCTTATATAAAGATTTCTTACATAGTGAAATAATGAATGATTTCATAATTAATTTAAAAAAGGAATAACTCTCTAAAGTATTAACCATTATATTACGTCTAAAATTAATAGATTACAATTATGTTACATCTTCTCTCAATAAATAAATAATTTATATTAGATAATTAAAATAATAACTTATTTTAAATTCATGTTTAAAATTTCTTACATGATTCAAAGGATAACAAATTTTTAGTTGATTTTGAAAATGGGATAAATTTTTAAAGTGTTAGCCAATGTTCTACGCATTGACTTTGTACCCACCATCCATCATAATGGTGTGCTTGGTAATATATTTGTTGTTTGGTAATATATTTGTTGTTGTACCTACTTTTACAACTGCAAAATCTAAACAAAGAAAAATAATATTATTCATTTAAAGTTCTAAATATTAGTATTTCTTACCTAGTTCAAAACATAAAAAAACTAATAACTAAAATTTTATTTGATTTAGAAGTACTAAATATAAGAAAACAACTAAAATTATAATTTTATCCAATATAAAATTAGTTTTTAAAGGTTAAATACGATGAACAATATTTCGCTAAGGGGCTTCATGCTTTTAATATAGTATGAATAGATTGATCAAAATTCTTAATATTAGATCATCTTAAGCATGAAATATTTGATTGTAATGTAGAAGGAATTACAACGGTGACTGGATTTTTTTGGTCATACGTGAGAAATTCTCTTTTAAACCAAAATATCAAAAGGCATAATCTTTTATTGCTAAACGAAAATTAAATTGAATGTAAAGTAAGAACAAGAAAGAAGGTATCCTCAAAGATTTTAGAAGCTTCTGACTAAGAATGAAAACCTGCAGATTAGTCACAGAAATCCATATTGGACTACATTAGTCTTTAAATGTATAACATCTTTTAATCTAAAAGTAGCATATTTTGTTACTCCTAAGAAAGTTGAATTGGATGGTCAATAAGAAAAAAAAATATTAATGAAAAATAATTCTTCCAAAACCCATATAAAAGCATTTAAAACAAAAGCAAAAACAAACTAAAAAAAATCCAAAGATTATTCTATAGAACGATGGAAAAAGTATAAAGAACTCACGTATGAAGAAGCAATCACATAGTAGTTGGCAAAGTTCTACAAATTAGCAAGACTTTTTATACTATCAAGTCAAATAGTATGGAAGGAATAAAAATTATATTACATAATTAAAATAAGGAAAAAATTTATGTAACGAAAATCATAGTTGATTTTGAATTCCTAAAATATTTAGATTTTCTACATAGTTTTAAATAAGGAAAGAATTAATAACTACTAATATAATTGATTTTAAACTAATAATTAAATTACTAATTTATCCATTATGAAATCTATTTTTCATGGGCAAAAAAGGCGAACGACATTTCGCTAAGGGCCTTCGTGCTTTTAATATAATATAGATTTATTGGTTGGCTACCCCCTCTTCCTTTTCCACCACAACCTCGTCCACGTCCATGACAACTTTGTTGCGAGCCACTTCTTTCATCTTTCTCCTTCAAAGAAAGTTTTGCTTGTAACACTTGTTCAACCAATTCTTCTTCGATTTCTTCAAATGTTCTTCATGTGCTTGTAAAGAACCCCGTGAGTTCTTCAATGGTCATGGTATCCAAATCTTTGCATTCTTCAATAGCCACAATATAATTTAATTTTGAATCAAGGGACCGTAGTATTTTTGGAACGACCATATCATCAGTCAAGTCTTTACCATATCTCTTTATTTAATTGACAATAGCCAAAACTCTTGAAATATAATCCAAAACGGATTCGGATTCCTTCATATGCAATGATTAAAACTCTCCTCTTAAGTGGAGACGAACTTTTTTCACTTTATCCAAACCTTTAAAGGAATTTTAAAAAATCTCTCGTGGTTGCTTTGAGGTGGTTGTATTTGCACCATTCTAAAATATCTTGTCATCCAAATTTTGATGGATGAGAGTGAGTGTCTATTGATCTTTCTTTTTAAATGTGGCATCATCTTCCGCTCCATCACCTCCGATTTTCAATGGTTCTCAAACATCATAGGCACCGAGCAAAACCTTCATACGGATACACCAATTTTCATAGTTCTCTTTTGTGAGCATAGGAACTTGAAATGGAGTTTCAATACTATTTTCTAATTTCTCTCCAAGTTTGGTTATTTCTCAAAAATATCAGCTCTGATACCACAATATTAGAAAATTTGGGATAGCAAAACAACACAAATAAATACTTAGAACTCACAAAGAATAAAGTGGAGGAAAGGAAGATTTATTGCAACGTAACTTACTCAAAATGGCTAGAAATACATGGCTATTTATACAAAAAATCTTTCATGTATCTAGTCTACACTACATGTATATATAATAACTAAGTCCATATCTCACATCTTTTAAGGTACATGAATGACACTACCAGACATTGTATCTTCCAAAGAATATCAGTATGTCCATACCTTAATACATGTACAAAATTAATATTCTAGTTTATGAACTAATGTAAACAAATGAAAATAAGTTTATATTGTTCACATTTAACATACCCCCTTAAACTTGTTTCATCACTTCAAGAGATATCATGCTTTTGAAAGTGCTAAATCTTCAATGATTTGGTAATACCCAGTATCAATATGCTTGCTCATTTCATGAAATACCGGGTTCTTGGCCAATTCAATAGTCGATTTGTTGTCAATAAAAATCTTTGTTGCATCTTCTTTTGGTTGGTGAAATTCTTCCAACAATTTTCTTAGCCAAATTGGATGACAAACATAAGAATACTATGCTTTACAAGTTGATAAAATCACAATTAATTAATTCTTAGATTTCATGTAAATACGAAATTTTCAAGAAAGTAAACAAACTCAGTAGTGCTCTTTTGATAATTAATATTACCAGCCTAATTACTGTCACAATATCCAACAATTTTTGAGTCTTTGGAATATGACTAAAATATTCCACTCAAGGGTACCTTTGATACATCGAAGAATTCGTTTGTCTACCTTCAAATGGGAGGTAGTAGGCTCTTCCATAAACTGACTCACAAATCCAACACCAAAAAGAATATATGGTATTGTACATGTCAAGTACCTTAAGCTTCCAATAAGACTCTTAAAAAATGTGGGATTGATATTTTCTCCCCTCCCGATGCTTAAACGTTTTAACTCTGCATTTAACGAGAGTGCTTACGGGATTGCAATTCTCCATCTCAAATTTCTTGAGAATTTCCTTTGCATATTCTTCTTGAGTAGTAAAAATGGCATCCTGTTGCACTTTGATTCCAAGATAGTAGGACATTAAGCTAATGTCCTTTATCTCAAACTCTCTTGCCATAGCTTCGTTGAATTCTTCAAACATCTTTATATTATTTTATGTAATGATTAAATCATCTACGTACAAGCAAACAAGGAAGGTATTACCATTTCTAATGATCTTGACACAAGGTACATGTTCAAGTGGACACCTTGAAAAACCATTTGCTTGGAAGTATTCATGAATTCTGCTATTCCAAATTTGTGGTGCTTGCTTCAAATCATAAAGAGCTTTCTTTAATTTAACACTTTATTTTCATGTCCTTCAATTTTGTAACCCAAAGGTTAATTAATGTAAACCTCTTACTCCAAAACACAATCCAAGAAAGTTGATTTCACATACATTTGATGAATTTTGTATTGATTTTGAGCTGCCAAAGAAATAATAAAATGAATTATTTCTAAACGACCAACCAGGAAAAATACCTCATCATAGTCAATACCATCATTTTGCTTGTATCTCTTGGAAACTAATTTTGCTTTGTACCTTTTCACATTACCTTAAAAAAATTCTTCAACCTGTAGACCCATTTGACAACAATGGTGTGTTTGCCTTTTGGAAGTATGGCTAATTCCCATGTACATTTTATTGCCTTAATTTCTTCATTCATAACATCTCTACATTTGTCATTTTGGGAAGCATTTTCATAAGTTAAAGGTTCACTATACACCAACAAACAAAAGTGAGTCAAATCATATAAATCTTTTACCACTTCCATATTTTCTTACAATTCATGATGACTATTGGTTTTTGAAGCACGTCGCTTGAATAACTTGAACTTGACTGCTTCAGAGCTCTCATTGATAATGTTCATGAGGTTGGTTGGTAGGCCGCTCATTATTCTCATTCGTCCACTCTGTTACATGCTATATTAGCTTTGTGCATACGAAGAAAGAGGATCTTGTTCTTGCTTTTTATTTGTACGTTAGCAGTTAGTGTTAGTCGTAGATCTATAGGAAACTAAAAATTTAACTAGAAAATCCATACAGACGGCGCCAAATTATTTGACCAAAAATAATAACTTATGGTTAAAAAAAATATATTTGTATAATAACGGGTTAAATCTAGTTAATGATAATATCTCTAGATGTGGATTCTGATAATATGGTTAACATTTAGACAGATCTAGTAGAGAACTAATAGTAGAATTCAATATGTGTGTCAAAAGATATATGTAATAATGGAGAAGTAACTAGCAAGAAATGATAATAAATGGCATTTAAGTAAATAGGAGAAGTGGTTCACTCAATAAAAAATGAACTAGGTGATTCTTTCTCTTGACAATGATGAGTGACAGAGAGATATTTGAACATTCAAAATATTCTCGGATCTGATAGAAAAGTGTGAAATAATATGAGCAACAATCTCGATAAAAAGGTAGTCTTTGTATCTTTACAAGAGAGAGAGAATCTTTTAGCAAAGTCTGCTCTTATCACAATGAATATCACATGTCTTTATTCATTAACTGTTTTCTTATTTATATGGGACATACCCCAGTAAATCCTAGTAATACAAGTGCCTCTCTTGTGGTGTGATAACTTAAGTGCGACTTATCTAATTGCTAATCCGGTGTTTCATTCTCGCACCAAACATACGAAAATAGAATTTCGCTTTATTCAGGATTTTGTACACAAAAAAGAAGGTTTTAGTATACTCTTCTCATGACCATCTTGCTAATACTCTTATGAACATCTCTGTCATTTTTGTGATTTGTGTGGCAAGCTGAACCTTTTAAGACTTTAGTTATATCATGGTAAAAACTAAAAATCAGTCAATCCTAAACAAAATATACTGATTGCAAATGAAGATATTTCTTGATGTGAGCATAACTACCTATTTGAATTATTAAGAAAGTGACCCTCCATTCTTGCTTTGAGGAGTAGATTGAAGGACTTATCTCTTCTCCTACTGCTGCTACCGGCCCTGTTCCAACCGAATGGCTACCTTAACTTTAGAAAGATCATTTTATTCAAACATTTCTTTTTTGTTCTCCTAGAAGTAGAGAAAGTTCTCATTTTTTTCAAAAAAAAAAAAAAAGTCATCTTGGACGTTGTGTAATGCTTACTCTCAAACTCTTCATTTACACAGTGGTACCTTAACTATAAATTTTATAGTGACAGCCTTAATCGAATGTGTGGGATAGGTGGGGATGGTGACACACAACGACCAATCCTAAAAGATCACTTTTTTGTCTATAAATGCCTAATTATTGCACTGAGCATTCCAGGGGAGATTGGACACTACAAGGTGGATAATTTATCTGGGGCGGATGCCTCCTAAGCAGGAATTGGTCTACTTATCAAGCATTAGAGATTTCGTTTGATGTGCATGGGATTGCCGGGCAAAACCCGGTTCAACTTGAGGGGACTGATAAATATGGTATTTATGTATTAGTTAATATATTTTCTAAGGGTTATGTATGTAATTATATATGTATCAGCTCTTGGATAAATACGTTATTATAATCAATAATAGGGGTTGATAATTCCCCATTACAATTTTTTTTTGGTGATTAAGAAATTTTTTATTACCACTTGCAAATATTTACATGTATAATCAGAATAAAAAATCTAAGTTTGGACATATGGCCCCAAACTTAGTACATCATTTCTAAACTTCTATCTTCAGCTAAACTATGGATAAAATTTTCTATTTTGTAGCTCTTTCTCCAATCTGCTATGTATACTTCCTCGATAATGAACTTCACGTATAATTTGCCTTGTGATATCCCCACTGCCTCTCTTTACTTGTTTTAAAATTCTGCAGTTCCTTTCAATCTATACATTATATATTGCACCTGTCATGCTCAACCTATATAGTTCTGCTTTAGCTCCCTTCCCAGTTATATTTCTTATAGCTCATTCAACTTCATCTTCCCAGCTATACACTTGTCTTGTTATTCCTAGCCATATTAGTATCTTACTCCATATCTCTGCCAAGTACTTGCATGAGAAGATCCATCTTGGGCAGCCTTTATTGCTACAAATCAATCTTTTCCAGCTTTAATTTGTAAAGTTTCCTCCTAATTGATTATACATGATGCTAATGTAATATGTTTCAACCATCACAATCTTCTCTATCTCTAATCCTGCTTCAGTTATATACTTTGTTGCAAATAAAATCTTCTTCATTATCCATGATGCTTGATTTGCTTCCACTCTCCAAGGTTCTCTCCCTTTGGTGTAGTACACATGAACCCATTTGACCCACAATTTATTATTTTTCTTGCATATATTCCATAGATGCTTTAGTATAGCAGCCTTGTTCCATGTAGTCATGTCAATGATATTTAGGCCCCCTTTTGATTTTGGTTTGCATAGTTTGTTCCATCCCACCAAAGTTTTTTTACTTGCATTTTCATCACTTGTCCACAGAAATTTTTTGCATATAGTCTCCACTGACCGAATGATCTTCTTTGGCAGAGGAAAGATCTAAGACCAAAAGGATTGTATGGCAAACAACACACTTCTAACCAACTGCAATCTTCCCGCATAGATTAAGAATTTCATAGTCAATTGCTTTATTCTTCACAATATTTTATCTGAAAGAGGTTGACACCGATTTATTGATAGTCTCTTGGATCTCAATGGCACTCCCAGATACCTAAAAGGAAGTTCTCCTGCTGCTGTGAATCCAATTTTCTGTAATATCTCATGTTTTCCAAGTTCTATTACTCCCCCAAAGTATACACAACTTTTACTTTGGTTTGTAATTAGACCTGATGCTTTGGAGAAGCTTTGAAATCATTCATATAGCATATGCACAGAAACCACATCTCCTTTACAAAACAAAAGAAAATCATCTATAGAACTGAGTTGGATACTTTGTAACTTTTCACACCTAGGATGAAAATTAAAATTTGTCTGCCCCCTGAAGTTTTTCAGTATCTTTGTTAGATATACCATTGCTAACACAAAGAGCAGTAAAGATATTGGGTCTCCTTGTCTCACTCCTCTCTTAGCTGCAAATGGAGCAGTGGGACTCCCATTGATAATTATTGAATAAGATACTGTCTTTATGCACTGCATGATCCACTCCACAAATTATTTGGGAAAGCATAGTCCTGTGAGTACTTGTTCTAGAAAACTCCACTCAAGAGAATCATATGCTTTTTTCATATCTATCTTTAGCATACATCTTGGAGAAGTACCTTTCCTACCATATCCTTTTATTAGCTCATGGCTAAGTAAAATGTTATCTGTGTTGATACCCAATTTTTTCTTATATTTCTATATATACTCAAATACTTTCAAAATAGTATATGTATGCACATATAAGCATGCCAAAAGATTTTGGTATTTTTCCTCAAAATTTTAAGTGTTTTTAGAATTATTTTATTGCTTATTTTTAACAGTACAAAATTAGAAATTATCCCAAATTATCATTTTTTGGCAAATAACGTATTTTATTTTCATATTTACAATAAAATATAATTAATATAAAATTTTACACATTTTTACAAATTTGTTTGGAATTTATAAAGTTAAATTGCATGAAATTGCAATTATAGCCTATTTTATAATTAACAATATTTTTATAATTGTAAGATCATTTCTGGTATTTTTATATTAATATTTATATATTATCAATTAGTTCTATGTTTTCAATTTATTTTTCAAATCATTTCAACAATTGTTATAAAATAAAAAGGAGGGAATGGCTATTTAAATGCTAGCCAGGATTTATTGCAAACATAGCCTCAATTGAATCCCATTTCAGACCAACCCATATCCCAAATTAACCCAACCCATACCTAATCCATTAACCCGGTCCAGCTTTGATCTGATTGAGCCATTTATCAACTCAGATCAGCTCGCATTATCCCATTTAAGCATAACAAGTTATAAGACAACAGTGATAGATATATCGAAACAGGGAACCAAGTCCCAACACATACCTTCTCCCATAGACCGAAGGGTCAAGAGTCATGAGACTCTAAAGAACATAAGTGTGATAAGGTTTACAACAAAACTCAGTGAGGAAAAAAAAATGACAACATGAAAGGAAAAGACAGCTAAAAGGGGAGTCAGGTCCTGCGGACGCTGCAACTACCTCGACTGTCCCGCACAATGCCTCTGAGTGGCTACCGGATCAGATCTACTGAGAGGTACCTGGATCTGCACACAAGGTGTAGGGAGTAAAATGAGTACTGCCAGACTCAGTGGTAATAAACAGGGGTAAGACAGCGCAGATAAGAAATCCGCAATAAAGCACTATGTAAAGCTGTAATCAAATACCCTGTCACGGAATCAATATCAACCGTACATGTACCAGCAAGTACCGGCAAAACAGTATAACAGCTAGCAGATGTAGCTAAATACAATGCAATGCATGATATGACCGCTACGGACGCGTAGCCCGATCCAATTTGGGTACCCGTGCTCACTGTGGGGGTTCAGACTCCGGAGAGGCTCCTACAGCCCAAGCACAATATTACCGTGGCGTGCAGTCCGATCCAACATATATACCGCTGCGGCGTGCAGCCCGATCCACTACCAGTCAGCTAATATGCAAATACAGCCTCGCAGGCTCAAAAGTAGTTTTTTGAAAACTCTTTTATCATTTTTCAATTGAAAACAATAATATCAAGTTCCAGAGATTGGAAATAGCATGATAACAGAAATAGCTAAGGACTGGTAGTAACTCTCATGTCAATATGATAAGACAATGATAACGATCCTCGCGGGATCCAATAACTGGCTCACAGCCCACAAGTATACTCAACCGTCCAAGCAGGAGGTTCAACGGCTCAAGAGTAGCCAATATCACAATATAGTATGCAACCATCCGAGAAGGAGGTTCGACGGCTCAAGAATGGCCAATGTCATAACACAGTACCAACAAGTCGGACTAAGCTATAGTCCCCAATCACAATCGACCCCGCACTCACATGAGAGTATATGTCTTGCCGCTATACAGCGTCACAATGTGGTGTACCGTGGTTTCGAACCCGCTGGTCATCACCCACATCTATTACTCACCTCAATACAGCGCGACGACTACTCCGCAATGCCCTTGACACGAGAATCAAGCTCCGCACGCGTAGAATCTGATCAAATACAGTAAATACACACCAAATTAGACCAATGGAACGATACCCAGTCAAAACAACTCAATTTACACCAAAAATGGCAAAGTTGCCAAAACCCGACTTTCGGTACACTTGTCGAAAAATTACAAAAGTCACATATTCGGAATCCTCATCTCGATACGAGTCTAGGCATATAAAATTTACCAAAATCGGACTCCATTTGCCCACTCAAATCAGTATTTTTCTTCAATTTTAGGCCTAGTGCTCAAACCCAACTTTAATCTTTCATTTACAGAGAATCAACCAAGGATTTCATGTTAAAATGATGTAATTAAGCCACAAAACTTACCTCTGACGAACTCCCGATGATTCCCAGCAATCTCATGTGAGTCTCTCTCTCTAGAACTCAAAATTTGTGTTTTGGGGTGTGAAACCCGTGACTGGTTCTGTTCTGGTTTTTAGTTCACTGCCAGGCAATTTCCTTCATCGAGTTCGCGTGACTCCACTCGCGTCCGCGATGCACCAAAATACCCTTCGCGAACGCGACCTACCCCACGCGTTCGCGATGCACAACTCTGCAGCCGTTCGAGATCTCTTCTACGCGAACGCGTCTCCACACCACGCGAACGCGATGCCTTATAAATTCCTTATACGCGAACGCGACCCCATCCTCGCGAACACGATGCATAACTGAACCTGGCCTACGCGAACGCGGGCCTTGCCCTCGCGAACGCGAAGGCTAATTTCCTGCCCAGTGATCTGCAATTTACAGCAGACTTTTCCTTGCTTCAAAATGCCGGATGATGGTCCGGATTCACCCCAAGGCCCCCAGGACCCCGATGAAAACCATCAACAAAAACACGATACGAACTTGTTCCAAGCATAAAAACACCATCCTAAACATCAAAATCACCAATTACACATGGATTCAAGCCTAAGTTTCTTCAAAACATCCGAAACTAACATTCGATCAAAAACCCGACCAAACGACGTCCGAATGACCTGAAAATTTGCGGACACATCCAAAATCACATAACGAAGCTACAGACATTGTCGGAATTCCATTCCGACCCACGGATCAAAATCTCACCTACCGTTCGGATTTCGCCAAAATTCAACCTTAGCCAATTCAAGCCTATTTCTACCCCGGAACTCCAAATTCAATTCCGATTGCTCCCCTAAGTCAAAATTCACCTCCCGGAACTAACCAAATCATCAGAATCTGATTCCGAGCCCTCTAACTGAATAGTCAACTCTAGGTTGACTTTCCATATTCAAGTTTTCCTCAAAAAGGTTATATGCCTCATTTTCAATCCAATTCACTCCTAACTCACCCGATAAGCTCTAACACTAATATAAAAGCATAAAACATGTAATTACAACATAACGGGGTGGTAATTCCCGTGACGACGGGCCGGGTCATCACATTCTCCCCAACTTAAGCAAACGCTCGTCCTCGAGCGGACCCAAAGTTGTACTAGAAGCAACCCAATAGCCGAATGACCTTACCAAGCATATATTCGGGTGATCACACGTCACCCTATCTCTCATAAGTCCGAAAACACCATATAGCTGAAATCTCACAGACCATCTGAACCATAAACCACATTGCACTTTCCGAAATCATATACCAATTGCTAATCCCATGCCTATACTCAGAATACACTAGAATCCACTGCAATAACCCATACTCGCCACTCCAGGTGAGATCATATGATGTACCAAACAACCCAATCACTCGAGACGATGGCCTCTAATCACAACAATTGCCCACAATAACCAAATACTAACTGAAAAACCTTTTTCATTAGCTAAAGTCTTAGTCCAACACCTTCATATACCGCCCACGACAACCGAACACACGATATATAGAATCCATCTCTCAGGTCACCCGTTCATGAATCCATTTCCCTTTTAACTGATACCACAATAGATTTTGGAGCCAAACCTCGATTTTTACCTTTCTAACCAGCTGAAATCACATATACTCGCACTCATTAATGACGCCAACAATCATTTCGATTATAACACACCGCACTGGTGACATGACACCTCAAACACCGGCCTAAGCCGCGATGAGCACAACACAGGCTCCAATAGAAACGTCTGAACATACTCAAATCATGACAATTGTCTCCAACAAAAGAGCTGTAATTCAATTCCTCTGTGCCATCATAACATAGAACTGAGATCGCATCTCGCATTATAGAAATAGAGTACCTGAATCCTCCTCGAGAGGTCATAACATCACGTGGCCTTGCCACGATTCATGATTCTATCCAAACACCATTGCTCATGGAGCACCTCAAGTTACCAAGCTCAAACGGTCAGCCACGCACATATTTAGGTCTGAACTCAAGCAATCGACCTCACCCACGGTGAAACAATTAATGTATGCTATCAAATCCTGAAAGGACACAACCGATGTGCCATTCGCCGAGCGATACTCAATACGAACTTTTCCTCAGAAGCCAGGAGGTATTGTATACCGGGTAACATATAACTAACTCTATTTTTGCATTACACTATTGCGGCGTGCAACCCGCTCCAATGGCATACCCGTGGTGGCGTGCCACCCGATCCAAATACCATACCCGTGGCGGCGTGCCACCCGATCCAAATAATCGTACCTGTGGCGGCGCGCCACCCGATCCATATAGAACCCTCGCTAAAGAAATGCGCGTCGAGTCAAGTTGCTCATTATGGTAAACATATATATATAGCCTCAAGTTCGGCCACCAGAAACGCATCCGACAAAGTTCCTCAATACCAGAACCCAAATCAACGATAGAAACCTCTGCACTGATATCCGCCACGAAGGCCCAACCGACAAAGCAATACCCACCAACCGTCCGCTGGTCCTGAGGTACAACTACCCCGCTGGAGCATACTCTGATGCACTCTGCTACACAATTTGTGCCATACCATCATAATCCATATCACATTAGTCTAGAAAATCTGGCCCAATGATGACCAGTCAGCAATCAAGTATCATAATCCAAATTCGTCACATCAAGTTGAGAGAGAAAGCCACTAGAGCTTCCGATTTTTAATAATCACAAAACGGTGTCGATATACATGATATACAACCACTGCATAGGCGGATTAACGAGAACTTCAAGTCTCCAACACATATATAACACATGAATCACAATGCCTAATCCCGTACTTCACTGTACAAATACATAACGCACATCAAGCGTCCATTCGTTCCACGAAAGCCATTCAAAAATTTCACTATGCCATCAACGACTCAGTTATTATAGTCGATCCAACAAGAGAATACCACCATACCACCGGATATTATCAGTTTACATTACCTTGTCCTTTTGGACCATATACCCTGCCAAATTACTAGAATAGCAGTACCATTTTCTTTAGTCACCAGAAAGATCGATTCTTTAAATCACCTGCAGCTGCCCGCGCTGCTAAATAATTTTAATGACTCCCCATATATTATGAACCGATCACAAAACCTTGAATATGCCTTTATCAAATTTCCATAACACATCGCATATACCATACCACACTAAGATAACATGAAAATTCATATTCCTTTCCTATGCCGCAAACATCGGCGCACTCAACTAGTCAAGGGATTTCATGATCCCATATAGAGAAAACTCATTACATATTCCAAACTTTACATACCAACAGGAATTACACTCATTTTCAAACCACGGTAAAACACATCACAAACTCTTTCTCCCAATTACATTGCATAAATTAAACCATAATACATCAACTCATGTTACCACACAAGACTTGTACATAAGACCACACGGTCTAAGACACATAGGCCACTGAATACTCTCTCAATGTTTCCCAGAAGTACCATATTCTACAATACATTATTTTTTGAAGAACTTTATGCGATTTGAATTCGTTATCATTACCTTCCAATACGGTTACATAGAATCCTATCATTCACATAATATAACTCAAATCTTTATCTCTTCTAATGAAACCACCGTCTTTAACCACATGCACAATCTTAAGACACCTGACTGTTACAAGCAAAATCTTGAACACCGTAAAACAATTCTCGAGCGTCATTCACCCTTATTCAGCTGTAATTCAACTGTCTTGTTGAACAGAACCACTCGTGCCTTACTAGAACTCCGACACCGCAGAACATGATTACATACAGATACAATTAGCTACCTTTCTTTTCTATACACCAAACATTCTTTACCAACATAAGTTCACAACATCCTAGTATTTCTGCACATCTACGAAGCACTATAACTTTTATCAGAATTTTCCCAACATACTTAGAGACAGAGCCAACACAGTACACAACAGTGCAATCAGTTAATCAATAACAACCTCCCAAACTTGGCTCTGAGCCATACATCAAGGCACTTCTAGCTACTCATAGCATTCTTACTCAAATGATGCCACAAAGTTTCTAGTTAGATTAAACTCAAGTCATTTACAAGCTTCGGCGGAGATTCGAATCATCAGAAATATTAACTCTTTTGCAATTCTTGTATTCATTCACACACAACAGTTAAGCCCACTCTTTAGGTGACAAAAATCTTTTCTAAGTCCCAAATTTTCCAAAAATTTTGACAAAGTTTCCTTTGTAATTTGGCGTATCCACCTGCCAGAGAATCACCAAAACCATCCTAGCAATACATTCACAACTCGACAAGACATCACAAGGCATATCGACAAAATTAGTCTCAATACTACACAAATCATATTATCATAATTGTTACATGAACATGCATTGTACCTGCTCGAATCATAACACATATCAAATACCTTTCAATTACACATGAGAATCAACCCACCTACCTCGCCTCAATTTAGCATTTCAGCACAATACCTTCCACCAGGATACACATAGCATAATCACTTTAGTCTTCCCGAGTTTGAACTCGTTCCACTACACATAAGGCACTTTACCTTCCAATTAAGAGATATGGTAAATATTCACCACGCCCATAGCTCGGGGCTACACAACAGTTTAGATAAGAGTCAAACAATTAACAACTCATCCATTAGTAAGCCTCCCTAATACTCTACAGATCGGCACAAGGCCCCAAACGTGGCTACTAGCCCAAATACATAGATATAAGCCCAGTCTCAGTCATTATACACAGTAATCTATCAACCGGGAAGGACCAAGTCCAAATCCCAGTCACAATACTACCACGCTCGTCACATGACGCGTGTATCATCTCAGCATAGCACTGTATAGTGCAAATACGGGGTTTCAATCCCTCAGTACATTATTTATTGCCACCACTCACAAAAATCAGCACCTCGATGCTCAAGTCATAGACAAGGTCCAGCCTCAAGTCTTTCCGACTGGCCCAACATGAACTCACAGAGATTATGTCTCGCCCCTCGTTCGGGGAAATCACAAGCCATAAGGCAATTACATTACTGAGCGCTCGATGCGTACACAGACGTGTGGAAGGAATTTCAAAAAGTATATCTCAAGTTGAATCAAGTACGCACGATAAGAATTCCAAGAAATGTGAAGTGTTTCCTAAAGGTTCGCAGCCTCCCGAGGATAAGTACAGGCGTCCCCGTACCGATCCACAAGACTCTACTAACCGGCTCAAGACTCATGAGGCCTAGTAAACCTAGGCTCCGATACCAACTTGTCACGACCCCAAATCCGGTCGTGATGGCGCCCAGCACATTGCTAAGCCAGCCTGACCAATCAATATCAACCACGGAGCTAGAGCTCGCATTATCCCATTTAAGCATAACAAGTTATAAGACAACATTGATAGATATATCAAAATAGGGAACCAAGTCCCAACACATACTAACTCTCATAGACCGAAGGGTCAAGAGTCATGAGCCTCTAAAGAACATAAGTGTAATAAGGTTTACAACAAAACTCAGTACGAAAAGAAATGACAACAAGAACAGAAAAAGACAATCAGAAAGGGAGTCAGGTCCTGCGGACGCTGCAGCTACCTCGACTATCCCGCACAATGCCTCTGAACGGCTACCGGATCAGGTCTACTGAGAGGTACCTGGATCTGCACACAAGGTGCAGGAGTAAAATGAGTACTGCCAAACTTAGTGGTAATAAACAAGGGTAAGACAGCGTAGATAAGAAATTCACAGTAAAGCACAATGTAAAGCTATACCAATACCCTGTAACAGTTCATTAACAACAATAGAGAACCAACAATATTAACAACAAGTACAACAACTAGCAGATGTAGCTAAATGCAATGCAATGCATGAAATGACCGCTATGGCGCGTAGCCCGATACAATTTGGGTACCCGTGCTCACTGTGGGGGTTCAAACTCTGGAGGGGCTCCTACAGCCCAAGCACAATATTACTGCAGCGTGCAGTCTGATCCAACATATATACCACTGTGGCGCGCAACCCGATCCACTACCAGTCAGCTAATATGCAAATACAGGCTCGCAGGCTCAAAAGTAGTTTTTGAAAACTCTTTTATCATTTTTCAGTTGAAAACAGTAATATCAAGTTACAGAGATTGGAAATAGCATGATGACAGAACTAGCTACGGACTGGTAGTAAACTAGCAAGTCAATATCACAAGACAATGATAACAATCCTCGCGGGATCCAACAACCGGCTCACAACCCACAAGTATACTCAACCGTCCAAGAAGGAGGTTCAACGGCTCAAGAGTAGCCAATATCACAATATAGTATGCAACCATCCGAGAAGGAGGTTCGACGGCTCAAGAATGGCCTAATATCATAACACAGTATCAGCAAGTCGGACTAAGCCATAGTCCCCAAATCACAATCGACCCCGCACTCACATGAGAGTACGTGTCTCGCCACTATACAACGTCACAAAGTGGTATACCGGGTTTTCGAACCCGCTGGTCATCACCCACATCTATTACTCACCTCAATACGGCGCGACGACTACTCCGCAATGCCCTTGCCACGAGAATCAAGCTCCGCACGTGTAGAATCTGATCAAATACAGTAGAAATACAACAAATTAGGCCAATGGGACGACACCCAATCAATACAATTCGATTTACACCAAAAATGGCAAAGTTGCCAAAACCCGACTTTCGGTACGCTTCTCGAAAAATTAAAAAAGCCACATATTCAGAATCCTCATCTCGATACGAGTCTAGGCATATAAAATTTACCAAAATCGGACTCCATTTGCCCACTCAATTCTGTGTTTTTCTTCAATTTAGGCCTAGGGCTCAAACCCACCTTTAATCTTTCATTTACAGGGAATTAACCAAGGATTTCATGTTAAAAAGATGTAATTAAGCCACAAAACTTACCTCCGACGAAACCCCGATGATTTCCCAAGCAATCTCCCGTGAGTCTCTCTCTCTAGAACTCAAAATTTGTGTTTTGGGTGTGAAACCCGCGACCGGTTATGTTCTGGTTTTAACTTCACCGCCAGCCCAATTTCTCTCACGCATTCGCGATGTACAACTCTGCAGCCGTCCGAGATTCCTTAAATGCGAACGCGTCCCCATACCACGCGAACGCGATACCTCATATCTTCCTTATACGCGAACACGAACCTACCCACGCGGACACGATGCTTCACAGCCTTCACCTTACGCGAACGCGAACCCATCATCGCGAACGCGATGCACTACTGAACCTGGCCTACGCGAACGCGGGCCTTGCCCTCGCGAATGCGATGGCTTAATTTCTGCACAGTGATCTGCAATTTACAGCAGACTTTTCATTGTTTCAAAATGCCGGATGATGGTCCGGATTCACCCCGAGGCCCCCGGGACCCCAACGAAAACCATCAACATACTCCAAAACACGATACGAACTTGTTCCAAGCATAAAAACACCATCCTAAACATCAAAATCACCAATTACACATAGATTCAAGCCTAAGTTTCTTTAAAACTTCTGAAACTAACATTCGATCAAAAACCCGACCAAACGACGTCCGAATGACCTGAATATTTGCGGACATATTAAAAATCACATAAAGAAGCTACAAGAATTGTCGGAATTCCATTCCGACCCACGGATCAAAATCTCACCTACCGTTCGGATTTCGCCAAAATTCAACCTTAGCCAATTCAAGCCTATTTCTACCCCGGAACTCCAAATTCAATTCCGATTGCTCCCCTAAGTCAAAATTCACCTCCCGGAACTAACCAAATCATCAGAATCTGATTCCGAGCCCTCTAACTGAATAGTCAACTCTAGGTTGACTTTCCATATTCATGTTTTCAATTTATTTTTCAAATCATTTCAACAATTGTTATAAAATAAAAAGGAGGGAATGGCTATTTAAATGCTAGCCAGGATTTATTGCAAACATAGCCTCAATTGAATCCCATTTCAGACCAACCCATATCCCAAATTAACCCAACCCATACCTAATCCATTAACCCGGTCCAGCTTTGATCTGATTGAGCCATTTATCAACTCAGATCAACGACCCAAATTATATTACCTAAATTAAATCTAACGACCCCCCACCTGACCCCTCATTTCTCATAGTGACTGGTCTTTATCTTGGTCTTGGTCTCTTCATCTCCTCCTTCTCTCTAGAACCTTCTAGTTCTTCTCTGATCATCTTCATCGCCTCTCCGGCCATCTCCATCCTCAATTCTCTCGACCACCAGTCACCACGAAGCCTTGTCTCGTTGATCTTCTCTAAGTTTTGAGGCTCCTAAGATTTCCACCATGCGAGATGGTCATTGGAAGACTTGCTTGGCTTATCTTTGGCTCTGTTCCGATACGTTCTGTCATGACCCTGGTTCACCAATCATGAACCTGTCATGACAGCACCCAGTCTTTGCGACTAGGTAAGCCTAACACAATTGCGGAATTTATAGCCTTTACGAACAACTAAAAATAAAAGCGGAATAACATAGAAAAATGTAATAGGTGCCGCTTGGAACATACACATTATCACAATTACCGAAAATATAACCTCCAAGACCCCGAAACTCACGGGCAAACACAGGCTAAAGAGTGTAAAACTGTTCCTCTAAGAGTATCTATACAACTGAAAAAGGGAAATTAACTAATGTCGCTAAGGAAGAACAGAATGAGACTCTCCGGATCTGCGTACGCAGCAGATGCCTACCACAAGTCTCTCGAATAGCTCCGCGATCACCGATAGTGTGCTTGATCAGACGTACCTGGATCTGCACAACAAAAGTGTGCAGAAGAGTAGCATGAGTATACCACGGCAGTACTCAGTAAGTGTCAACCCTAATCTCGATGGAATAGTGACGAGAAAAGTCAGGGCCCTACTGAGAATAACCATAATAACAATATCGTACAGTGTAAAGCATGAAAAAATCAGAAATGACAGCAAAATAAGATAGAAACTACAAGGCATTGACAATTAAGCTAAACAAGGAAAATAACACAACAAGTACAGGATCAAAAGCACAGGATCTCTGAGAATTGAACCCGCGGTCAATTTAACTCAGTAGCACAAGATCTTCGGGAATTGAACCCGCGGTACATTTTTATCAGTAGCCAGGATCTCCGGGAATTGAACCCGCAGTTTATTTATATCAGTAGCCAGGATCTCCGAGAATTGAACCCGCAGTCCATTTATCTCAGTAGCCAGGATCTCCGGGAATTGAATCCGTAATCCATTTATATCAGTAGCCAGGATCTCCGGGAACTGAATCCATAGTCCATTTATATCAATAACCATGATCTCCAGGAATTGAACCCGCATACCATTTATATCAGTAACTCAGAATCTCCGAGAATCGAACCCGCATTCCATAAAACAAACACAATCAAACAAGGAAAATACACAGAGAAAATGGAATACACTACTACGATTAATAATTAAATTCGATCTCAACATGTTCCATGTAATTTCAATTAAGACAAATAAGCATTTAGATAGTTAATCCTATCTAATCATACTCCTCTAACTAACACAGGATAAGTCTTGCATTTAACCCAGTCAAATAACAGAGATAACACCGATTGAACAATTAAAGTAATGTGGATTTTTTAACAATTTGCACAAGTACATGCCCGTCACCTCGCGTACAAGGCATTTAAATCAACACATAAGATATCCTATGGGAAGAGGTTCCCCATACAAGGTTAGACAGGCTACTTACCTCAACCCGGTACAAAACCGCTAAGAAACAATGCCCTTGCCACGAGTATCCAACATCGAGTGGCCCAAATCTATTCAAACCAATTACATAGTGTAAATAAATTCGCAAGTAACTGACTACACTGTTAAAATTAAAGCTAAGGTGCAAAAATGACCAAAATACCCCTCCATCCATTGGTTCGGAATCGAAATATTTTTATGTTTTCAGAACTCTCGTACTCACACGAGTCTAACCTTATAAAAATCTCCCAATCGGAGTCCAAATACCCCCTCAAATCATCAAAATTAGTTCTAAGAAATTTACCCCAAGTTTCATCCAAATCCGAAATTAATGAAGGAATTCGAGTTTAGATTAGTGGATATTAATCATAAGGGAGTAAGGAATCGTTACCCAATAATTTCCTCGGAAAATCCCTCAAAATATCTCCCAAAACTGAGTAGCTTGAGTTTTTGCAAAAATGGACTGCGATCGCATGAAGTGAGATGCGACCGCGAAGAAGAAAACTTTTGGGACCTGAAATTGGTCTATGCGATCGCGGCAGGGTGCCATGCAATCGCCTAAGAGGGGAAATTAATACAATGCGATCGCGACTAGGAGTCATGCGATCGCGTAATAGAAAGGCCAAAAGCTACGCGATCGCGGGCTGAATCATGTGATCGCGATGAAGGAATCCGCCCCCTCTAGAATTACTCTATGTGATCACGGACGGAAGGATGTGATCACATAGAAGAACACCAGATACCAGCAATTCAGCAAACCATAAAGTTCCAAAAACCACCCGGTTGAGCACCCAAAACACAGTCGAGGCCCCCAGGACCTCAACCAAACATATAGACATGACCCATAACATCATTCAAACTTGTTCAAATCCTTAAAACACCTAAACCAATGCCGGAAACACGAATTAATCAAAGATTCAAGCCTCTGAACTTCAAATCCTAACCAAACACACTTTCGATCAAAAACCTATCCAAAACTTGTCCGAATGACCTGATATTTTGCACGCACATCCAAAATGACAAGACGAAGCTACAACAACTTCTGGAATCCCAAACCGATAGTCAGATAAAAAATTCACTATCGGACCAGAATTTCAAAAATTTCAAACTCGGCATTTCAAGCCTAATTAAGCTACGGACCTCCAAATTACATTTTGAACACGCTCCCAACCCCGAATTCACCTAACGGAGCTAACGAAATAATCGGATTTCCATTCTTAGGTCGTCTTCATACTGTTCCAAATATGGACTATTTTTCAACTATTAAGCTCTCATTTAGGGACTAATGCCTCATTTGTTTTTTTTAAGATTAAGACGTCTGAATCTGAATACACATCTGAATATCAAGATGTATATTAATATTAAGACATCTGAATCTGAATATATTAAGATGTGTATTAAGATCTGAATAGAAATAATTAAGACTGTTTGATTTTTAACATCTAAATGTATAAAATTTATCTTTATTTGAAAATTAATAAACATAAAATTCAATTGAAATACTAACGAATCTAATATTCTATCAATAAAATATATAATTTTTTAAATATGATAGTTGTTGGTGATGATAGCTAACAGGTGAATGCCGACTAGAGGCGGTGGTTGGTGGTAGTTTGATTGATGATAGTGGTTCATGCTAGTAGCTAGTAGTGATTGGCAGGGGTGACGATTGTAATTGAGGATGATGGTGGTATTTGGTAGTAGTAGCTATGATTGAGGAAGGTAGTGGGTGGGTGGTGGTAGGTTGTAACGATAGGCAGTGTCGACTGTGGTTATTGATGGTGATGATGTGGTCAGTTGTGGTAGTTAAGGCAGATGAGTGTTGATTGTTGGTGAGAATGATTGTGGTCAGAGTGGTGGGAATTATCGATAATGGAGGCTATGATTGAGGATGACGGTGGTGTGGTGGTGGTTGTAGGGAGGGGGTGGCGGTGGTGGTGGTTGAGTATGGTGATGGTAGTGGTTGATAATGGTAGGTGGTGGCGGCAGTTAATAATATATATGTTATAGCATCTTAATGAAATTAAGTCTCAGTTATAGATCTTAATCATACAGACCTATTCAGACCCATTAAGTGGTTGTGAAGTAAAAAAACAAACACACTTAATGATTAAGATCTGAATAATTAAGATTTAGAGTTTAAAAATAAACGTACTTAATGTCTGAGATTTGAATGATTAAGATTCATACCTCCATTAAATGCAAACAAATAAGGCCTAAGTAGAACCAGAACACTACGATTCTAGAACCGAACATCCTAGCAAACCAAAATAGCAGATATGGACTTAGGAAAAGCAGTTAATGGGGGATTCGGGCGTAAATTTCAAAAATGACCGGCCTGGTCATTATATCCTCCTACAATTAAACATTCGTTCGTCCTCGAACGAGCATAGAAAACATACCTGAGGTAGCAAAAAGAAGAGGGTACTGGCTACGCATATCCTGCTCGGTCTCCTAAGTCGCCTCCTCAGCCGGCTGACCCCGCCATAGGACCTTCACCGAAGCAATGTTGTTTGACCTCAACTTTCTGATTTGCCTGTCCAAAATGGCCACTCGCTCCTCAACATAAGATAGATCCTTGTCCAGCTGGACTTAACTAAAATACAACACGTGCGACGAGTCACCATGATATCTTCGGAGCATAGAAATATGAAATGCCGGATGAACTCCGGCTAGGCTGGGAGGTAAGGCAAGCTCATATGCAACCTCTCCAACTCGCCTCAAAATCTCAAAAGGCCCAATAAATCTCGGACTCAGCTTTCCCTTCTTCCCAAATCTCATGACACCTTTCATGGGAGAGACCCGAAGTAGAACCCGCTCGCCGACCAAAAATGCCACATCCCGAACCTTCTTGTCCGCATAACTCTTCTGTCTGGACTGGGTTGCACAGAGTCTATCCTGAATCACCTTGACCTTGTCCATCGCATCTTGGACCATCTTTGTACCTAATAACCTGGCTTCGCTTGGCTCGAACCAACCCACCAGGGATCTGCATCTCCTACCATATAAGGCCTCATACAATGCCATTTGTATGCTGGACTGGTAGCTGTTGTTATAAGCAAACTCTACTAGTGGCAAGAATTGATCCCATGACCCTCAAAACTCAATCACGCACGCATGAAACATATCCTCAAAAATCTGAATAGTGCGCTCAGACTATCCATCCGTATGGGGTGAAATGCTGTGCTTAGCTCCTCCCGAGTGCCTAACTCCTACCGCACAGCTCTCCAGAACCGTGAAGTAAACTGAGTGCCTCTATCTGAAATGATGGAAACTGGAATACCCTAAGGATCTCGAGTTCTTAAACCCTGAAATCGAAGTTCGGGGTTGGGATCCCCAGCAAAGTCGCCAGAGCTGTCACACCTCCCTTTTTACTACCCCCCGAAAAGCATAAAATGTGCTTATAGGGTATAGCTCGATGTTCAAATACCCGAGACGGATATAATAGCATAGAGGAAGGAGTTTTTCCATTTAAAGGACAATCGGTTCGGGATTTTGTTTTGAATTATCAGAGTCGCCACTTAGGAAAATGATGGTGTCCCAAGTCATCGGTTAATCCCGAATCCGAGGAAATTGACTCTTTTATTAACGTCCGCGAAACAAAGATCTGAATAAGGAACTCTGTTAACCCAGGAGAAGGTGTTATGCATTCTCGGGTTCCGTGGTTTTAGCACGATCGCTCAATTGTCGTTCTTGACTCTTGTTTGACTCATTACAAGTTTTAACAACATATATGCGCTTTTACTTAAATATTTTATAGAATTGCGACATCGCGAAAACACACCTCGAGTCACACCGCAACCAGTACACCTGTGACTTTTGGTATATTTCAGCTTTGCCGGGATTTAGGATTTGAGTCGCACCAGGTGCACACTCGTTCATAGGAAAGTACGTTAAATCGTGCCCTAAAACGGTCTATCGACTTTTAATTGTTTTGGGTAAGACTATGGAATTAGCTAATAGTCTTCCCGAGTCTAATTGTGTTATCTCATTATGAAAAGGGGGCCCCGCTTATTAATTTCGTGCGAGGCTCATCCCAATTATTATTAAGGTCCAATCCTATTTGTTCAACTATATTTGCTATATATGTTTTTCCCTTAGCCATTTCTGGTACTAAGTATTCTAGGCCCATATTATTTTCTTTCTCCATCGGGCCTAGGATCTTGGAATAATACTCAACATAACGCCACATACGTCCAAGTCTTAATGACCCGGAACAGGCTTAGGCTTTTAGCCAATGGCCCAGCGAATTCACGAACACAGTCCAGGCCTACGTTGTACATCAGGCCCAGACCAGATTAAGGTAACAATAACAAAAAGCAAAATGTAGAAATAATAGTAAAAACAGGCACTTAGAATTGAGAACAGAATCGAATTACTTTCATTTATTCATCAGAAAAGGAAAACCGCTGTACAAGATGATTCATGTTAACCTTAAGCTATAACAACTTGATGCATATGAAAACCGACTACCTTTTATACTTCATTTTTCTAAGAGCTAACTTACACTACCATTAAAGTTATTTAACTAGGAAATAAACGGTTTAACTATGTGAAGCATGATTTATACAGTCCAATTACTTACTGATGATAACCAGATTATCTCAGGCTAAGTGATTAATGATATATACATTACTGGATTTTTCTACGATTGGCTCTCCTTCATCATCACATACCCAGTTGCAAATGCATTGATGTTTCTTCTAACCTTTTATCTCCTTTGAGCTTGTTTGTAGCTATATACTGATTCACAATTCTAATTAACTATATGAGTGTTTTTATGCTACTGCCGTGAGAGTTATTAATGACCTAGACTATAGTTAATTACTTGTTTTAAGAGTTTTATCTACCTTAACTAGGTGATATACTAACTATGACTAAACTATTACTATTATTCTATCAATTACATTGTTTTGTTTGGTTTTCTACTTATACATATCATACTACATTAAAAATTTACAGATCTAAGCTACACTACCCTGTCAATTAGAAATAAAATAGAAATACAAAACAACAGTAATGAATTTAATCTTTGAACTTCATTTCATCCAAACTTCAGCATTACATTTCGTCGAACAGGGTATGTACCTGATTCAACAAAAGAAGTCGATGAGTTCTAAGGGATGGGAGTAAGCAACAGCGACAGACTCAACAAGGCACAAGCAACAGTGTAGGATTGAATCTCAAAAGAGCAGAAAACCACAACAATCAACGAATAAGAAACCCAACAACAAACGAGCAGAAAACCCCACAAACAGACAGCTTAAACAGTGATTCTCACTCGAAATTTGCAGGAAAACTACTTGCTATTGCTATTGTATTGCACTCTGAATTTTCTATGTCAAAAACGAGCCTAAGAAATAATTGGAAAAGCCCCCTTTATTAGCTTTTTTAGGGGGTATTTATAGGTGTGGGCAAGGCTGATGACTTGGGGAGAAAGTTTGGGATTAAATCCCACTTCTCCCCTCTTAAAATTACTAAACTTACACTAAGGACCCAATTTCTGTTATCAAATCCCTTCCAGCATGTGCTGGAAGGTTCTAAAGATTCCTTTTTAAAGCCTTTTACTAACATAACCCTAAGGGTTGAAGATTTTTACTGATTTCCCTTTTTAGGGAGACCATTATACCCTTTAATCTCTGCAAAATTGCAGAAATCAGGGGTACAAATTACTCCCATAACCCTTTATGTTCTAAACAATTCACCATTTTACCTATTTGGCTTCCTTTTATACCCTTAGTGACTTTGCTGAATTACCCGACCTACCTAGGTCAGGTTTCCAGCATTTTTGGACTTATTTAACTAAGGGCCAGTCCTTGCATTGGTATTTAAGGACTGGCCAGTTCTAACTTGAAAAACTATTTCAAAACTAACCAATTTAATCCATTTTAAAGCTGATTGCAGGACTAACCTGCTTTATTATTATACTTAGCCTATTTAAAACTTAGCCAGTCTCAAGTTGAGACTTGGCTTGGGTAATTAAACCCATTTGCTGAACACAGGCTGGGCCCAAGCCTTTGCAGGCTTAGCCACATGTGGTTCAGGGCTCAAAATGAGCCTGGGCAAGTCTGTATTTGCAGACTTAGCCAATCCTTGCATAATTGACCTATTTAAATTCTTTTAAAACTAATTGCAGGACTAGCCTGCTTTATTAATGTATTTAAACTATTTAACTTCTAGCCAGTCTCAAGTTGAGACTTAGCTTGGGCAACTGAAGCCCAATTACTGAACATAGGCTGGGCTAGGGTCTTTGCAGACCTAGCCACCTAAAGTTCAGGGCTCAAGCAGAGCCTGGGCAAGTCTGCATTTGCAGACTTAGCCAATTTTAGGAATTCCAACCTTTTAAACTGAACACAGGCTGGGCCAAGGTCTTTGCAGACCTAGCCACCTAAGATTCAGGGCTCAAATGAGCCTTGGTGAGCCTACATTTGCAAGCTCAACCAGTTTTGCACAACTAGCCCATTTTGAGGTGGACTAGTGTGTTTGGACCTCATAGAGTTGATCAATCTTTGCAAAATTGACCACTCTTTGGTCAATTACTACCTAACAGCCTATTTTTGTTCATTTTCAGTTTTAAACCTATTTAAAAACTAGCCATTTTCATGGAATCTAACATTAGCAGCTATAACCAATCCCCTAAGGTTCAATCAATGTTAATCAAACACTCACATTTAACAGGAACTAGCAAAACTTAATCATTCTCAACATTTGTTGCATACAAGAACACATATGATCAAATAAACATGCATTAATCAACTCAAACTCAGAGGAAACAATTGATATGGTTGAATTTCAGTCAATTAACTCATATCATCAGACTACATGTGATACAATATGAATTCATGTCAATTTAGACTTAGTTACTACTTGTTCGAGTCATATGACAATTTGAAAACTTTAAAATCACCAAGGTTCATGACACAGTTACACATATAAGCATAGACTATCACAAACAATCAGAGAAGGAACATGCAGACATAAGGACTATGGACTTTAACAGAATAACATAAGCATGGTAATCAGGATTCACTTTCAAGTACTAACCCTAGCTTGATGTATACATGTGATGGGTTAAGATGAAGATAAAGAAGAGAAGAGACATGAGGAAACAGTGAAGAAGAGTCCTAACATCTATCATGCCAAGTAATAGAAGAAGAAGCAGAATTAGATAATCATGCTTATTTTAGCAAATGAAGGAACAGAAGAAGTGGCATAAACCCAACATTAGCGAAAAGTCATGGTTTTAATCAGAAGATTTAGGGAAATAGACAAAGATAAGGTAAAACAGACTTAGTATAAAAGACTAACAGCTAATCCTAGCCCTGAAACTAAGCATGAGAATAAACAGATGAGAAGAATCATTCAAACTAAAAGAAGATATCTAGTATCACTAAACATGTGAAGAATCACGAAGAGAGAAAAAGTCATGCTGTTGAAGACTAATAGATCAGAAATCACAATAAAGATGAAACTACACAAGATAAAAGATAGATCTTTTGACTTAGAAGAAAAAGAACATGGTTTGCAGCAGACAGAATAGAAGAACAACAAGACGAAAAGAAAAAGAACAGTCAAAACAAGAAAATAGTATGAAGAAGACAAACAAGGTGAACCCTAATACTAAACAGGTCTTTCGAATCAGAGAAACAAAGCAGAAAATAACATAAAGATGAAATGAACATAAAACCCTAATACTAACAGACGAAGCACAAGATATCAAGAATCTAAAGAATAGAAAATCAGACAGAAACAACAAGACAAAAGCAAAGGAAACATGAACATAAACAGAAAAAGGAAGCGAATCAAAACACAGAAGGGGTGAGGGTACTTAGCTCGCAGGGCCTGTCCCCTGAGCTTCCCCTTTTATTCTCTTCGCTCTTTTCTTTTCAGACTCTCAGATCCTTTTCCTTTGTTTCTTTTTTTCGTTTTTCCTTTTCCTCATTTTTTTTCTTTTTGTTTTGTGCTTTAGCTTTCAAGACGAAGCCTTTATGGCTTTTGGTTTGGACTGGGGGGTATTCAGAGGGGCAAAGGTTAGATCTTGGCAAAAGGAGTTTAGTTTTGAGTCGTCGGAGTTAGGTTTCCGGCGACCCTTTTTGGGATATTCGAGGAGCTCCGGGGATATTCGAGGGAGGTGAATGGTATGGTTGGGTAGATCACACCAAGACGGTTTGGTTGGCGTTGGTTTGGTAGAGTGGTTCGTTGTTTAGTGGTCACCGGTGGTGAGTTCCGGTGACCGGAGTTCTGGAGGAGGGGTCTGTTTTAGGGTTTCTCTTGGAGAGGAAGAAAAAGAAAAAGGAAAAGTGAGAGGAGGGGGTAAGAAGTGGCCGACGACCACCGTGGAGGGTGGTGGCCGCCATTGGCCGGCTAGGGTTTCAATGTTGAAGATGAAGATGAAGAGGGAGAGAAGAGAAGACTCTAAGGCGGCTAGGGTTGAAGGGGGTTGAAAGTGGCTTGGTCTCTTCAGACCAATGCTTTATATAGTCGAGGGGTTTAAGGAGATCTAGGCCGTTGATTTGATGAAGATCAACGGCTCAGAGAAGGCGTTACTAAAACGACGTCGTTTCGTTGACCTGGGAGACCAAATATCTTTGACCATCAGATCAGCTTGGACGGACGGCTCAGATTAATCCCTGGATTTCAATTACTTAAATAAAATCGTCTCTTTTTCTTAGCCGTTAGATCCAGCCTGATGAACGGCTGAGATCGTTTGCTTCTTAATGGGTCAGGCCTGACCTTTGGGCTAAGGGACTGGGCCGGCCATTTGAATCAAATTTGGCCCAGTCTTATTATATCACCTATTTTTGTATTTTTCTGATGTTTTAATTATTTATACACCATTTTTTTCTTTTTCTTTTATGAATTATTAAAAAACTTAATCTCCTACTTATTCTAAGTATCTAATATTTTTTGGCAACTTTCTACTATTTTTTCCTAATTTTCCACTACTTAAAACTATTTTTTGATGATTTTCTTCTTAAAACTAATTAATTCAAACAAAGTAAGTACTTGACCTATTTTGTTTTTTGCTTTTTTTCTAATTTCCAATTATTCAAACACACAAAGTGTAGCTAATTTCAAACAAGGCATGCAATTGCACTCAAATATATATTTATTTTGATTTTGGAATTGTTTGCCCGGTGCAAAAATCATGTGCTCACAACTGCCCCTCTTTGCTCGGGAACACGAAGAGTTTCAGTGCAAAGACAAGTGATCAGTAATGAGAGATTTTTGCACTTTGGAACATTCCGTAAAAGCATTTTTGGAAAACCTTTTGACCGCACCCTGCTTTAGAGGTTGCCTACATATCCTGGGCTAAACAGGAATCAGGTCAGTGTAGTTCGGGAAGGTCTGGCAGTTTAAAAACTACCAGACTCACTGTTGCATTGACACTGTTGAGACTTACCGAATAACTCCTTATTAAACCGCGGGGGAAATATAAAATGAAGAAGCTATTTTAAGCTATGATCCTACAATTACAATTGTTCCTAATCTAGCCTTTGTTTGCTTCTCTTTCTCTTTTTCTTGATTTTCTGTAATGCCGAGTCTCTTTTCGTTGATTTTCTTTTCTTGCTTTCCTCTTTTTTTGATTTTCGATGATACTTCTTGTCCTCGAGCTGAAGCCTGCTCAAAGTATTCCCTCGTTATATAGGTGGGCGCCTAGACAGAAATTGAAAATGCATGAATGAAATGAAATGTAGTGCAGAAATATATTCCCTTGTTATATAGGTGGGCGCATGGACATAAATTAAAAATGCATGAAATGCAGTGCAGAAAAGTATTCCCTCGTTATATAGGTGGGCGCCTGGACAGAAATTAAAAATGCATGAAATGCAGTGCAGAAAAGTATTCCCTCGTTATATAGGTGGGCGCCTGGACAGAAATTGAAAATGCATGAAATGCAGTGCAGAAAAGTATTCCCTCGTTATATAGGTGGGCGCCTGGACAGAAATTGAAAATGCATGAATGTATGAAAAAAGTATTCCCTTGTTAGATAGGTGGGCGCCTGGACAGAAATTAAACGTGCATGAGATGCAATGCAGAAAAGTATTCCCTTGTTAGATAGGTGGGCGCCCGGACAGAAATTAAACGTGCATGAGATGCGATGCAGAAAAGTATTCCCTTGTTAGATAGGTGGGCGCCTGGACATAAATTAAACGTGCATGAGATGCAATGCAGAAAAGTATTCCCTTGTTAGATAGGTGGGCGCCTGGACAGAAATTAAACGTGCATGAGATGCGATGCAGAAAAGTATTCCCTTGTTAGATAGGTGGGCGCCTGGACAGAAATTAAACGTGCATGAGATGCGATGCAGAAAAGTATTCCCTTGTTAGATAGGTGGGCGCCTGGACAGAAATTAAACGTGCATGAGATGCAATGCAGAAAAGTATTCCCTTGTTAGATAGGTGGGCGCCTGGACAGAAATTAAACGTGCATGAGATGCAATGCAAAAAAGTATTCCCTTGTTAGATAGGTGGGCGCCTGGACAGAAATTAAACGTGCATGAGATGCAATGCAGAAAAGTATTCCCTTGTTAGATAGGTGGGCGCCTGGACAGAAATTAAAAATGCATGAGATGCAGTGCAGAAAAGTATTCCCTCGTTAGATAGGTGGGCGCCTGGACAGAAATTAAAAATGCATGAGATGTAGTGCAGAAAAGTATTCCCTCGTTAGATAGGTGGGCGCGTGGACAGAAATTAAAAATACATGAAATGTAGTGCAGAAAAGTATTCCCTCGTTAGATAGGTGGGCTCCTGGACAGAAATTAAAAATGCATGAGATGCAGTGCAGAAAAGTATTCCCTCGGCTTGATAACCGGGGAATGGATTTTAAAGATGCTACCTTCCTCTTTTTGGTATTTTCTTTGACCGATTGTTCTCTTACCTGTGAATTTCTCCACTTATTGGCAAACTTTCTCTTTTTGGTGTTTTCTATTTTTCCACATTGATCACATTCACTTTAAGGTGATTAGTGACAATTTGTTCCTGCATGAATCATGAAACAAAATTTATTAGATATAAACTGCTGGCAACTGGCATCTGCCGTCCCTGCCTCTTATTGCTTCCTCTTTTTTTCTTTTTCTTCCGCTGTATGGTTTTTTCCAGCTGCCTATCTCTTGCAAACTCTTTTTGTATTTTTCTTACTTTTCCCTTTTTTTGTTTTGTTTTCTTTTCCTTTGGCCATGTTTGCCAAACTTCTTTATCTTCTCCCCAACTCTTCTTTCTTTCTGATCCAGTGTTGTTTCATCTTTCGTCATCAGGAGCTGGTAGTTAGCTCTCAAAAGGTAAACAATGAAATGCAGAAAAATGAAAGAGGGTAAGGGTGTTTTGGAGAGATGATAGAACTTATCCGGGCGTTTGCTGGCTGATTCCGCTGACCATGCCATGTATTTAAACTCCGACCCAGTTCGTTCCAATCATTATTTTGACTCCGAACTATTTTCAACCCAAACCGATACTATTTTTGTTGTCTTTTCTCTTTTCCTGGTAATCTTTACGATCGCCCTACGGTGCCTCGAAAGGTTTTCACCAATAAGACTCTCTCATTTATTCTCTCTCAACCTCACAATCGCCCTGCAGTGCCATTTAAGGTTTTCACTGACAATACTCTCTCATTTTATTTCTCTCAAACTCACGATCGCCTCACAGTGCCGGTTAAGGTTTTCACTGATGAGACTCTCTCATTTTTTTTCATTTTTTCATTTTTCCTTTTGTCTTTTGTTTTCTTATACCACGGGTGTTGTCCAATGTCTCGCTCTTCCTTCATTGCATCTGTTATCATTTTGGAATTGATCAGAAGGTCTTTCTTTGGACCGTAACATGGCTGTTGGATGGGTTAAAGAAAGAAAGGTATAAAGGCTCAAAATTTACGAGGGTTCAAAAATATTTACAACTCTCGGAATTATTTAACATAACTTCTGCCCCAGTTTCAATATGTGGGGAATTTTTGGATTTTTCTTTGTTGTGACTGAACCTTAGCGAGGCTGCCTACGTACCCTTTCGAGATCAAGTCAGACGTAGTTCATCCAACGTCATTAGTTAAATGAATTGTTTTTGACTTTTCCCGATTTCTTTTTCTTTTTGTTTTTTTTCTTTCTTTTTTTCATTCATTCATCACTTTCCATTTTGTCAATTTTAATCTTCATTTTCCTTGTTACGCTCTACGCGATTCCAAGAGAGGGATATGAAAGAATATATTCATTAAGGCTCAAAGGGGGTTGTCAATGGATAAAGTGTTTGGATAGAGAATAAAACGCCTTCGTCTTTTCAATTCCAAAATCACAACAAAATACATATACAATTGAAAAGGAGTCATACATAGTATCTTTTGACCGCATCTGAATTGATAGTAGTCTCTACACATTTCCCTTCAACATCTGTCAAATATAATGCCCCATTGGACAACACCCGCGATACTACAAATGGTCCCTGCCAATTTGGCGCAAATTTTCCCTTTGCCTCGGCCCAATGCGGTAAGATACGCCTCAATACGAGTTGTCCGACTTCAAACTTTCGAGGACGCACCTTCTTATTGTATGCTCTAGCCATTCTTTGATGATACAACTGCCCATGGCAAACTGCGGCCAATCTCTTTTCATCAATCAAACTCAATTGCTCTAGCCGGGCTTTTATCGTCATCTATTCCAGCTTCAGCTATGATCCGCAATGATGGTATTTCTATTTCTGCGGGTATAACAGCCTCTGTTCCATACACCAGTGTATAAGGTGTGGTTCCAATAGAAGTACGCACCGTCGTGCGGTAACCCATGAGAGCAAAGGGTAGCTTTTCATGCCATTGCCTGGATCCCTCCACCATTTTCCTGAGGATCTTCATGATATTCTTAGTTGCAGCTTCTACCGCCCCATTCGCCTTTGGCCTATAAGGTATGGAATTGCGATGCGTGATCTTAAATCTCTGGCAAACTTCCACCATGAGATGACTATTTAGATTGGCTCCATTATCTGTGATGATCACATTGGGGATTTCGAACCGGCATATAATATTCTCATGTACAAAGTCCACCACCGCTTTCTTTGTCACTGCCTTGAATGTCTTCGCCTCAACCCACTTGGTGAAATAATCGATTGCAACCAAAATGAATCTATGCCCATTGGAAGCTGCTGGCTCTATCGGACCGATAACATCCATGCCCCAGGCGACAAATGGCCAAGGTGCAGACATCGTATGCAATTCATAAGGCGGGGAGTGAATTAGATCTCCATGTACTTGGCATTGGTGACATTTCCTCACGTACCTGATACAATCACGCTCCATAGTGAGCCAATAATACCCGGCTCTCAGAATCTTCTTTGCTAGGACATATCCGCTCATATGGGGTCCACAGGCTCCAGCATGTACTTCAATCATAATCTCATCAGCTTGTTGTGCATCCACACACCTCAATAACCCCAGATCTGGTGTTCTCTTGTATATAACTCCTCCACTGAGAAAACATCCATTAGCCAAGCGCCTGATAGTTCTTTTTTGATCTCCAGTGGCCTGCTCCGGGTATTTGCCAGCTTTCAGGTATTCCCTGATGTCATGATACCACGGTTCTCCATCCAATTCTTCTTCCACATCAAAGCAGTAAGCATTTTGATCACGGACTTGGATCTGGAGTGGATCTATATAGGTTTTGTCCGGATGATGCAGCATGGAGGACAGTGTGGCCAAAGCATCTGCGACCTCATTGTGCATTCTTGGGATGTGTTTGAATTCTATGAACTGGAATCTTTGGGACAACTCATGCAAACAATACCGGTAAGGTATCAATTTCAAATCTCTTGTCTCCCATTCTCCCTGGATTTGGTGTACCAAAAGATCCGAGTCACCCATGACCAAAATCTCTTGAATACCCATGTCTATTGCCATCCTTAATCCCAAGATACACGCCTCATATTCGGCCATATTGTTGGTACAGAAAAATCGAAGCTGAGCTGTGACGGGATAGTGTTGACCCGTTTCTGAAATAAGTACTGCTCCGATACCAACTCCCTTATTATTGACGGCTCCGTCGAAGTACATTTTCCATCCTGGCTTCTCATCTTGTTCCATTTCCTCGACATTCATTGCCTCCTCATCCGGAAAGTATGTCTTCAAAGGCTCATACTCATCATCCACCGGATTCTCTGTTAAGTGGTCTGCAATTGCTTGTGCCTTCATCGCCGTACGAGTCACATAGATAATGTCAAATTCCGTGAGCAGAATCTGCCATTTAGCAAGTCTCCCTGTAGGCATAGGCTTCTGAAATATGTATTTCAGAGGATCCAGTCGTGATATCAAGTATGTGGTATATGCTGACAAATAATGCTTCAATTTCTGAGCCACCCAGATCAACGCACAACAAGTTCTTTCTAGTTGAGTATATTTCACCTCGTAAGATGTGAACTTCTTACTGAGGTAATATATAGCTTGCTCTTTCTTGCCCGTCTCGTCGTGTTGGCCTAGCACACAACCAAAGGAATTGTCAAGCACTGTCAAGTACAAAATCAGAGGGTCGCCCCGGCTCTGGAGGAACTAACACTGGAGGATTGGCCAAATATTCCTTGATCTTGTCGAAGGCTTCCTGACATTCGTCGGTCCATTTCACTGCTGCATCTTTCTTTAACAACTTGAAGATCGGCTCACATGTTGATGTCAACTGAGCGATGAACCGGCTAATGTAATTCAACCTCCCCAATAAGCTCATTACTTCCTTCTTGTTCTTCGGCGGAGGTAGACTTTGGATGGCCTTGATCTTTGATGGATCTAGTTCAATACCTCGCCGACTCACTATGAACCCCAACAGCCTTCCCTGAAGGTACTCCGAAGGCGCATTTCGCAGGGTTGAGTTTAAGATTGTACCTCCGGAGTCTTTGGAAAAACTTTCTCAAATCCCTCACGTGATCAGGTTGCTTCTTGGACTTCATGATGACATCGTCCACATACACTTCGATTTCTTGGTGCATCATGTCATGAAACATCGTGGTCATTGCCCTCATATAAGTTGCCCCGACATTCTTCAATCCAAACGGCATTACTCTGTAGCAATACGTTCCCTAAGGTGTAATGAAAGCAGTTTTCTCCGCGTCTTCTTCGTCCATCAAGATCTGGTGATAACCCGCATAACAATCTACAAATGAACCGATCTCATGCTTGGCGCAATTGTCGATCAATATGTGGATGTTTGGCAATGGGAAATCATCCTTTGGACTGGCTTTGTTGAGGTCTCTGTAATCCACACACACTCTGGTTTTTCCATCTTTCTTTGGGACTGGCACAACATTCGCCAACCAGGTGGGGTACTTTGGTGACTCGTATGACCTTTGCTTCAAACTGCTTATTCACCTCTTCTTTTATCTTTACACTAATGTCCGTTTTGAATTTCCGCAACTTTTGTTTTACTGGCCGGCATTCAGAGTAGATAGGCAACTTGTGTACCACCAAATCAGTGCTAAGTCCGGGCATGTCATCATATGACCAAGCAAATATGTCCTTAAATTCATGCAACAACCTTATCAATTCTTCCCCGAGGGGTGTCTCCAAATGAACACTAATTTTTGTTTCCCGGACATTATCTTCGCTCCCCAAATTGATGGATTCTGTATCACTCAAATTCGGTTTGGGCTTTTCCTCGTATTGGTTCATGTCCTTACTTATTTCTTCCAGGGCTTCCTCATCCTCACATTCTATCTCACTATCCTCCTCAACTTTCATGTATGATAATGCGACTGTCAGAACTGGGTCGAGAATCCTTCATGCATGACATGACATCAGAATCAGCACATACAGAACTGTACAGAAGAAAAGATAAAAAATAGGGCAAAAATGAAGAAAGAAGAAAACTACATTTCATTAATAAAAAAGATGAACAAAGTTCGGGATACATTTTGATTTTTTCTTTTTTCATGGGGGGTGGGAGGACTACAAAAAGTAACAATTGTTTCTTCCGGGAAAATGATAATGAAATTTTTAGAGCTAACTACCAAGACTCCTTCCTGATCGGGAAAGGAGTGGCTTCCCAATTGTTCAGCATAACGCCGGATCCCACAAATTGCACATCCATCTTGCTAGTGCCTTCCCCCATCTCAACCATGTTCACATCCCCAAATATCTTCTCAAATCTCATCAAAAGCTCTTCATCGGGTCGGGTCTCAATGTACCTTGACGCAGCAGATGTCCAATTTTTAGTACCAGGCTTGGTAAAGGTGTCGGATAGTTTGGGTATAGGCTTAGGCAGGGTCCAGTTCCTTTTGGTCTTGGAGGCTCTTTGGATGTCGGCATAGGTGGGTTTGAACCCTAAGCCGAAAGTATCCTTGTTCACTAGCAAGTTGAACTAGTTGGGTGATTCCTTGCAAAGCTTTGCCCAACCTTTTCCTGGCGCAAACCCGTTTTTAAGCATTTCCCGGGCCACCATCACAGCAGTAGGTGCTACCGTAGGGATCGGCAGTTTCTCTCCTTCAGCAATTTTGTTCACTACTATGGTGTCTGTCACCTGGTATACCCAAGGACCCTTATCTCCGTCAGCATCATCAAATGGCATCACAACACTGCAGGTATTTTCCTCTCCATGCACCACAATTTCTTGTTGCTCCCATTCGAATTTGACCATTTGGTGCAAGGATGACGGCACTGCTTTGGCCGCGTGGATCCATGGTCGGCCCAACAATAAATTATAGGACACAACAATGTCCAACACCTGAAATTCCATGGTAAAATCCACAGGCCCAATGGTCACCTCCAAGACAATGTCTCCCAACGTGTTCTTACTTCCACCATCGAATCCTCTCACATTTATAATGTTCCTCAGAATTCTATCCGGACTGATATTCTGCTTTCCAAGAGTTGACAGCGGGCAAATGTTTGCGCTTGAACCATTATCTATCAACACTCTGGTAACCACCGACTCCTCACTTTTCACCGTAAGATAAAGCGCCCTATTATGCTCGGTTCCCTCAACAGGCAATTCATTATCTGAGAACGTAATCTTATTAGACTCGAAGATCTTATTGGTAATCTTTTCAAGGTGACAGACCGAGATCTTCTCTGGGACATGAGCCTCGTTCAATATCTTCATCAGAGCTTTCGTGTGTTCTTCTGAGTGTATTAACGACGAGAGAAAAGAGATTTGTGCGGGGGTTTTCCTCAACTGTTCGACTATAGAGTAGTCCTGCGATTTTATCTTTTTGAGGAATTCCTCCGCCTCTTCTTCGGACACAAGCTTCTTCAACTGATTCTCTTTCACCGCTTTCATTCTTCTTAACTCTTCCGGGGCAAAACACCTCCCGAACCGAGTTAAACCGTGAGTTTCATTGATTTCTCCAGATACCTCTTTCCCTTTGTAGATCACTGCTACCTTGTTGTAATTCCAAGGTACAGTCTTCGTGTTTACTACCGGCATCTGCACCACCGGCCTTATGATCACTGGTTCCACACTCGCGCCTTTCACTGTTAATATCGGCTTCACGCCCGGTACTACAACCTTCAAATTCTCCACCACTACTGGCCTTTTTACTGGTTCCTCAACAATCATTTTTCCTTTCTCGGCTTCCTTTTCCATTTTGCTACTGGCCTTAATCATCATAACAGACTGGGATGGCTTCCGATTGCTCTCATCTTGCGCCAATTCTATCATATGCGTTTCATGGTGAGCTGGCAACGGGTTCTGCGTAATGTTTGGAGCCTCCGGAGCCTGCACTTCAATCCTCCGGCTATCAATAAGATCCTGGATAGCACTCTTCAGATGCCAACACTTCTCAGTATCGTGTCCTGGTGCTCCTGAGCAATACTCACACCTGACCGACTGGTCAATATTTTTCGGAGGTGGGTTTGGAAGTTTAGACTCAATCGGGCTCAACATTCCCAATTTTTTAATCTGTGATAGAGGCTGGTATAAGACTCCCCAACGGGGTGAATGTTTTCTTTGCCCTATTCCTCATTTCTGGGTCAGGCCTGGGTCTGCTTGGGTTTCTGTAAGCTCTAGAAGAAGGGTATGTGTTTTGTGTGTGGTAAACATTATGCGGGGCTTGGGCTCACCATACATGTGGTGGCGGTGGTGGATAGGTTTGGGCTTGTGGGTGGTGGTAGTGCGGGGTAGTTGGTGGGTAATATGGTGGCGGTGGGTTGTATGATGCTGGTGGGTTATATGTGATTTGTGGGTTGTATAGGTTTAGTGGGTTATATGTGAGTTGACGGGTTTGGTGGGTATGGACGATATGGTCTTGGTGGTGGTTGGTTACGGTTCCAAGGCCTGCTTTCCACAACTGCTACTTCTTCTTTTTTCTTCTTCCCAATTGCTCCTCCATTCCCAGTCTGTATGGCCTGATTCGTGGCCTTAATTGCCGAAAAACTCATGATCTTGTTGGTTTTTAAACCTTCCTCAACAAAACTTCCCATCTTCACAACCTCATTAAAACTTTTCCCGATAGCTGACACTAAATGCCCATAATAAGTAGGCTCCAAAGCCTGTAAGAAACAATCTACCATTTCTCCTTCCTTCATCGGCGGATCTACCCTTGCCGCATGTTCTCTCCACCTGAAACCAAACTCCCTGAAGCTTTCTCCCGGCTTTTTCTCCATCTTCGTGAGCGATAATCTATCTGGTATGATTTCCAAATTGTATTGGAAATGGTTCGCGAATGCTTGCGCGAGATCATCCCTGATGAACCACCTGGTGCGATCCTGGCGAGTATACCACTCCAAAGCGGAACCGCTTAAACTTTGGCTGAAATACGCCATCAACAGCTCATCCCTGCCTCCTGCACCTCTCATTTTACTGCAATATCCCCTGAGGTGGGCCACCGGGTCTCCATGTCCGCTATACATATCAAACTTTGGCAACTTAAATCCAACAGGAAGTTGCACTTCAGGAAACAGACACAAATCCTTGTATGCCATGCTTACTTGCCCTCCCAATCCTTGCATATTGCGAAAGGCGTTTTCCAAACTTTTCACCTTCCTAGCCATTTCCTCCTGCCTTGCATTTTTAGCAGGCTTCTCTTCGCTCGTCTCCATCAGCGGAGCGCGGGATTCGTGCTGTCGGAAAGTTGGTTCAGGTGGGTAGTAGTGGGGGTCTTGTATGTGGAACATTGGTTCACTAGATGATTTGTGCAGGGTGGCAGGTGGAGGTGCCACATATACTGGAGCAACTTGGGGTGGATGGGGTGGTACTTGTTTCGTCAAAGGTGGTGGTACTTGGGAAGTGGAAGCATAATAGTGGTGATAGTCAGGGTATGTAGAGGATGAATTCATCGTGGGTGGTTCAGGATTGGGGTTAGTTGGAGGGATGTATGTGGGATTAGCAGGGTAAGTTGGTAAGGGTTGACCCCTTGACCAAGCCTGATACATTTCGGACATCTGCTGTTTTAATTTGTACATCTCTTCCTTCATCCCCGCTACGTCCACAATTTCTTCCTCTTGAGCGGGATCCATGACTGTTGCCTCAATCTCTTGCGACACAGCTTTTGTCATTTTCTTATATCTCGTGTTGTAAGGGTGAGTAGCCAGAATGCCAGTTGCCACTAGAATCTGAATCTCACAAACATCAACACCCATTAGTGGTTAGCGCATGAAGAGATAAGATGCAACGATTTTAAAATAAACACACTTTCCTTGGATCGTCATGCATCATCCCGACCTTTACTTATTTGAACCAATCATATCTTTTTTTTTCTTTTCATTTCACAATTGCGTTCCTATTTATTTGCCTATCGTACTTAATTAAAATAAATAACATATCGTAATTAAAAGAAATAACATAAAGCAAAAGGATTGACAACAACTCTTGATTTTCATTGATAGCTCAAAATTGGTTTAGAAGATGATGTTGTAATACTAATGTAAAGAAACATAAAATAGAATGTAAGCCCTAAGAATACATTAGTGCTCCTAGTGCCCGCGAGACATCGTTCGGTCTTGCTGCGGGCCTATATGCTAATCCCTTTTGGAGCCTATCCAGTTCAGACATGACTTGCTGCACAAAGAACTTCACTGCTGACACAAACGTTCCCCGGGACATATCTTCACATAGCTGGCTCTTCCGGGTGATGTACTGAGCAATATGGACAATCTTCTCTTGAAGCAATAGGCTAATCTGTTCGGTGAGAGCATCTTATCTGTTCAGTGCGAGCATCCAAGGTATGTTGGTTATCTTTCTGTATTTGCTGCAGCTCCAACTCTAGTCGAGCCATAGTTGTGTAACAATGCTCTCTCTCTTCTTCGAGATCCTTGATAACCTTGTTACTTTTAACCGTGGCTGAAACTATTTTCTTTCTTAGCCGAGCTACCTCAAATTCATGCCTATCTTGTAGCTGTCGAACCAACTTGGCTCTTTCCTCAGCATCTCTGGTTATTTGCTTCCGAGCCCTGACTAATTCCTTTTCCGCCTTGTCCAAGTCAAAGCTGTAGTCATTCACTTTGCGCCGAAGAGTCTCAATCAATTTCTCATCCCGGGCTAAGCAAACAGGGGTCTCGGATGCAATTTTCATTTGAGCAACCTGAGCCTTTAACATTTTGTTTTCTTTCTTCAGCTGATTTTTCTATCCTTCATCAGATGCTGCCTGTAAACCACTTTCAAACTGGAGATTTCTCAATTGTTCTTCCAACAAGCTGATCTTGGCCTTGTATTCTCTTTCTTTGGCCGCCCAATTCTGATTTTCCTTAGATTGCTCCACCAAATCTTGCAGGTGAGGTCTTTTCGAAAGCCGTTCATGCTCAACACCCCGTCGATACCACGTGAAATATCCAGACGATACTTCTCCCCGAGCTCTATTTTGCACACAAGTATCTACTTTCAGGTTTTGGCATTCATTCCAAATTTGACGGATCTTTGCTTCCGGGAATTGCCCATCCGGACTAATTTCTATAACTTGTGAACTGAGGTCTCCATCTCTCGGTATAACTTGACATCTACCCAACTGTCGCAGGGCCCTGTACCGGGCGTAAGGTTGGATGCTTTTTAAACCCATGATCAAAAAAGGTGATCCTTCTGTCGGCATATAAATTACCTCGTCAAGAGGTAGCCAATCATATGTCCAATCAATCTGGCCGTCGGTCAATGATCGAAGATGCGAAATCCAATCCTTTACTCCCTCTGGCAATTTAACTTCTTTCGTTCTCGTGCAAAATTCTTCCAGACATGTTCGTCCAGTCGGACCATAATTTGAGAACGAAGGATGATGGCATAGATGTTCAATCAACCAAATCTGCAAAATCAAATTGCACCCTTCAAAGAAGTTGGCTCCAGCTTTGCATGCAGTCAAGGCACGGTAGATGTCAGCTAAAATCATTGGAGCTAGAGTACAATTGTCTTGTACTATCAATGTGCTTGCTACCCCGGCAACCTTTATGCTGATATGCCCATCTTTTCTTGGAAATATGACAATCCCGAGAAATGCCACTAAGAAAGCAAACCTTCGATGCTCATCCCATTTTGCTCGGTTGGACTTGCTACATAGCTTGTTCGTGGAGTCATTGAAACCCCCGATATGTCCATACCTACAATAGATGAAGTTCAGGGAACAAAACCCGTTGGCTAAATCTTCATTGTGGACATTCCTAGCAATTTTCAAAGAGTCCAGAAAACGATGCACCGTTACCGTTCTTGGAGATACCGGGTATTTTCCTTTCAAGGGGACCTCATTCTTCCCTATGTAGAAAGCAATTTCCTCCAGAGTAGGAGTGAGTTCAAAATCCGGAAGATGTAGTACATTGTGTGCAGGATCCCAATATGTGACCAATGCTCTAATTACGTCGCCTCGGGGAATTATGTCCAATAACCCCGTGAGATCTTTCAAGTAACCTTTGACCCAGTCCTGACTTTCTGTTTCCATGTCTTGCCACCATAGTTTCAGCTCCAAAGGGATTTTATTCATCAAGGAGAAATGTTCATTCAACATTGTGCTCATCCTGCACATTTATTAAGGCGATTTTATTTAGAAAAGAGGAAAATCTTTTTCAATGCAAGTTTTCATTTTTTTGAAAGAATCATGGCTCTCGAAGTGGCCACTTTTGCCAAAACAGCCTTCCGGCGTCCTTTCGGAGCATTCGGCCGTTTCCAAAAATAGCAATCACTTCGATTATTTGAAAAGAAAAAAAAATCTTTTTTGGTCTTTTTCTAAAGGTGTGGTTGGACCCGTTTAAGGGTTGCCTACGTATTCCACCTAATGGTGAGAATCAAACCTGCATAGTTCGGTCAGATTAGTTGACCAATTATTTCAAAACCAAAACCACTTTTTTCTTTCAAATTTTTGGATTTTCCGGATACCCATTTTCACCAACTCTTATTTCTCTCTCTTTTTTTTTTATTTTCAACAATTTTTGTATCCTCGGGATTTTCGCCGGTCCGCATAACGATCAAGGACAATAAAATGCAACACATAATATGCTCGGTCTTTTTCAAATACCGGGTCACCTGTCCTAGACGGAGCCAACCCCTATGTTGACTCCCCTAAGTCGGATATGATGCAAATAATCGTCCTAGACCTATGTTCAACATCTTATAGTTTCATAGAATGCTAGACCGTGTACCCGAGCGGACAACTCGAATCGAGGAGGGGCCTACGTACCGGTGACTCGCGGAGTCAATCGGCTTTGTAACTTATCCGGCCTCTATTTTCTTAATTTTGGGTGACTTAACAGAAGGGGGAGTCTCAACCAGTAAGCACATCCCCGGGGGTGAAAAAGAGAAGGGTTTTCGGCACAATTTTTATATACAATCCACATAGTATTAAAGCGATAAAGCACATAGCATGTTGTTCAAATCATATAGTGAAGTCAAACAATATTATGAACGGCAATTCTAAGGAGTTCGAGTTCTTAAACCCTGAAACTGAAGTCCGGGGTTGGGATCCCCAGCAGAGTCGCCAGAGCTGTCACACCTCCCTTTTTACTACCCCGAAAGACATAAAATGTGCTTATAGGGTATACCTCGATGTTCAAATACCCGAGACGGATATAATAGCATAGAGGAAGGAGTTTTTTCCACTTAAAGGACAAATGGTTCGGGATCTTATTTTAATTATCAGAGTCGCCACTTAGGAAAATGATGGTGTCCCAAGTCATCGGTTAATCCCGAATCCGAGGAAATTAACTCTTTTATTAATGTCCGCGAAACAAAGATCTGGATAAGGAACTCTGTTAACCTGGGAGAAGGTGTTAGGCATTCCCGGGTTCCGTGGTTTTAGCACGGTCGCTCAATTGTCGTTCTTGACTCTTGTTTGACTCATTACAGATTTTAACAACATATATGTGCTTTTACTTAAATATTTTATAGAATTGCGACATCGCGAAAACACACCTCGAGTCACACCGCAACCAGTACGCCTGTGACTTTTGGTATATTTCAGCTTTGCCGGGATTTAGGATTTGAGTCGCACCAGGTGCACACTCGTTCGTAGGAAAGTATATTAAATCGTGCCCTAAATGGTCTATCGGCTTTTAATTGTTTTGGGTAAGACTATGGAATTAGCTAATAGTCTTCCCGAGTCTAATTGTGTTATCTCATTAAGAAAAGGGGGGCCCTGCTTATTAATTTCGTGCGAGGCTCATCCCAATTATTATTAAGGTCCAATCCTATTTGTTCAACTATAGTTGCTATATATGTTTTTCACTTAGCCATTTCTGGTACTAAGTATTCTAGGCCCATATTATTTTCTTTCTCCATCGGGCCTAGGATCTTGGAATAATACTCAACATAACGCCACATACGTCCAAGTCTTAATGACCCGGAACAGGCTTAGGCTTTTAGCCAATGGCCCAGCGAATTCACGAACACAGTCCAGGCCTACGTTGTACATCAGGCCCAGACCAGATTAAGGTAACAATAACAAAAAGCAAAATGCAGAATTAATAGTAAAAACAGGCACTTAGAATTGAGAACAGAATCGAATTACTTTCATTTATTCATCAGAAAAGGAAAACCGCTGTACAAGATGATTCATGTTAACCTTAAGCTATAACAACTTGATGCATATGAAAACCGACTACCTTTTATACTTCATTTTTCTAAGAGCTAACTTACACTACCATTAAAGTTATTTAACTAGGAAATAAACGGTTTAACTATGTGAAGCATGATTTATACAGTCCAATTACTTACTGATGATAACCAGATTATCTCAGGCTAAGTGATTAATGATATATACATTACTGGATTTTTCTACGATTGGCTCTCCTTCATCATCACATACCCAGTTGCAAATGCATTGATGTTTCTTCTAACCTTTTATCTCCTTTGAGCTTGTTTGTAGCTATATACTGATTCACAATTCTAATTAACTATATGAGTGTTTTTATGCTACTGCCGTGAGAGTTATTAATGACCTAGACTATAGTTAATTACTTGTTTTAAGAGTTTTATCTACCTTAACTAGGTGATATACTAACTATGACTAAACTATTACTATTATTCTATCAATTACATTGTTTTGTTTGGTTTTCTACTTATACATATCATACTACATTAAAAATTTACAGATCTAAGCTACACTACCCTGTCAATTAGAAATAAAACAGAAATACAAAACAACAGTAATGAATTTAATCTTTGAACTTCATTTCATCCAAACTTCAGCATTACATTTCGTCGAACAGGGTATGTACCTGATTCAGCAAAAGAAGTCGATGAGTTCTAAGGGATGGGAGTAAGCAACAGCGGCAGACTCAACAAGGCACAAGCAACAGTGTAGGATTGAATCTCAAACGAGCAGAAAACCACAGCAATCAACGAATAAGAAACCCAGCAACAAACGAGCAGAAAACCCCACAAACAGACAGCTTAAACAGTGATTCTCACTCGAAATTTGCAGGAAAACTACTTGCTATTGCTATTGTATTGCACTCTGAATTTTCTATGTCAAAAACCAGCCTAAGAAATAATTGAATAAGCCCTCTTTATCAGCCTTTTAGGGGGTATTTATAGGTGTGGGCAAGGCTGATGACTTGGGGAGAAAGTTTGGGATTAAATCCCACTTCTCCCCTCTTAAAATTACTAAACTTACACTAAGGCCCCAATTTCTGTTATCAAATCCCTTCCAGCATGTGCTGGAAGGTTCTAAAGATTCCTTTTTAAAGCCTTTTACTAACATATCCCTAAGGGTTGAAGATTTTTACTGATTTCCCTTTTTAGGGAGACCATTATACCCTTTAATCTCTGCAAAATTGCAGAAATCAGGGGTACAAATTACTCCCATAACCCTTTATGTTCTAAACAATTCACCATTTTACCTATTTGGCTTCCTTTTATACCCTTAGTGACTTTGCTGAATTACCCGACCTACCTAGGTCAAGTTTTCAGCATTTTGGACTTATTTAACTAAGGGCCAGTCCTTGCATTGGTATTTAAGGACTGGCCAGTTCTAACTTGAAAAACTATTTCAAAACTAACCAATTTAATCCATTTTAAAGCTGATTGCAGGACTAACCTGCTTTATTATTATACTTAGCCTATTTAAAACTTAGCCAGTCTCAAGTTGAGACTTGGCTTGGGTAATTAAACCCATTTGCTGAACACAGGCTGGGCCCAAGCCTTTGCAGGCTTAGCCACATGTGGTTCAGGGCTCAAAATGAGCCTGGGCAAGTCTGTATTTGCAGACTTAGCCAATCCTTGCATAATTGACCTATTTAAATTCTTTTAAAACTAATTGCAGGACTAGCCTGCTTTATTAATGTATTTAAACTATTTAACTTCTAGCCAGTCTCAAGTTGAGACTTAGCTTGGGCAACTGAAGCCCAATTACTGAACATAAGCTGGGCTTAGGCCTTTGCAGGCCTAGCCACTTAAGGTTCAGGGCTCAAAAAGAGCCTGGGCAAGTCTGCATTTGCAGACTTAGCCAATTTTGAGAATTCCAGCCTTTGACTGATCACAGGCTGGGCTAAAGTCTTTGCAGACCTAGCCACCTAAGATTCAGGGCTCAAATGAGCCTTGGTGAGCCTACATTTGCAAGCTCAACCAGTTTTGCACAACTAGCCCATTTTGAGGTGGACTAGTGTGTTTGGACCTCATAGAGTTGATCAATCTTTGCAAAATTGACCACTCTTTGGTCAATTACTACCTAACAGCCTATTTTTGTTCATTTTCAGTTTTAAACCTATTTGAAAACTAGCCATTTTCATGGAATCTAACATTAGCAGCTATAACCAATCCCCTAAGGTTCAATCAATGTTAATCAAACACTCACATTTAACAGGAACTAGCAAAACTTAATCATTCTCAACATTTGTTGCATACAGGAACACATATGATCAAATAAACATGCATTAATCAACTCAAACTCAGAGGAAACAATTGATATGGTTGAATTTCAGTCAATTAACTCATATCATCAGACTACATGTGATACAATATGAATTCATGTCAATTTAGACTTAGTTACTACTTGTTCGAGTCATATGACAATTTGAAAACTTTAAAATCACCAAGGTTCATGACACAGTTACACATATAAGCATAGACTATCACAAACAATCAGAGAAGGAACATGGCTTAATCAGACATAAGGACGATGGACTTTAACAGAATAACATAAACATGGTAATCAGGATTCACTTTCAAGTACTAACCCTAGCTTGATGTATACATGTGATGGGTTAAGATGAAGATAAAGAAGAGAAGAGACATGAGGAAACAGTGAAGAAGAGTCCTAACATCTATCATGCCAAGTAATAGAAGAAGAAGCAGAATTAGATAATCATGCTTATTTTAGCAAAATGAAGGAACAGAAGAAGTGGCATAAACCCAACATTAGAGAAAAGTCATGGTTTTAATCAGAAGATTTAGGGGAATAGACAAAGATAAGGTAAAACGGACTTAGTATAAGAGACTAACAGCTAATCCTAGCCTTGAAACTAAGCATGAGAATAAACAGAGGAGAAGAATCATTCAAACTAAAAGAAGATATCTAGTATCAACAAGATGAAGAGGCCTAACACTAACAGAGGACGAAGAAGACAACTAAACTAAACATGTGAAGAATCATGAAGAGAGGAAAAGTCATGATGTTGAAGACTAATAAATCAGAAATCACAATAAAGATGAAACAGCACAAGATAAAAGATAGATCTTTTGACTTAGAAGAAAAGGAACATGGTTTGCAGCAGACAGAACAGAATAACAACAAGACGAAAAGAAAAAGAACAGTCAAAACAAGAAAATAGTATGAAGAAGACGAACAAGATGAACCCTAATACTAAACAGGTCTTTCGAATCAAAGAAACTAAGCAGAAAATAGCATGAAGATGAAATGAACACAAAACCCTAATACTAACGGACGAAGCACAAGATATCAAGAATCTAAAGAATAGAAAATCAGACAGAAACAACAAGACAAACACAAAGGAAACATGAACATAAACAGACAAAGGAAGCAAATCAAAACAAAAGGCGGGGGTACTTAGCTTAGCGGGGTTTGTCCCCCAAGCTTTCCCTTTTATTTCTTTTCTTTTTTCTAGTTTTTCCGACCCTCAGATCCTTTTCCTTTGTTTCTTTTTTTTCGTTTTTTCCTTTTTCTCATTTTTTCTTTCTGGTTTTTTCTTTCAGACTTCAAGACGGAGCCTTTATGACTTTTGGTTTGGACTGGGGGTATTCAGAGGGGTAAAGGTTAGATCTTGGCAAAAGGGGTTTAGTTTCGAGTCGCCGGAGTTAGGTTTCCGGCGACCCTTTTTAGGATATTCGAGGAGCTCCGGGGAGATTCGAGGGAGGTGAATGGTATGGTTGGGTAGATCACACCAAGACGGTTCGATTGGCATTGGTTTGGTAGAGTGGTTCGTTGTTTGGTGGTCACCGGTGGTGAGTTCTGGTGACCGGAGTTCTGGATGAGGGGTCTGTTTTAGGGTTTCTCTTGGAGAGGAAGAAAAAGAAAAAGGAAAAGTGAGAGGAGGGGGGTAAGAAGTGGCCGACGACCACTATGGAGGGTGGTAGCCGCCATTGGCCGGCTAGGGTTTCAATGTTGAAGATGAAGATGAAGAGGGAGAGAAGAGAAGAAACTAAGGCGGCTAGGGTTGAAGGGGGTTGAAAATGGCTTGGTCTCTTCAGACCAATGCTTTATATAATCGGGGGGTTTGAGGAGATCTGGGCCGTTGATTTGCTGATGATCAACAGCCATAAGCAGCGTTACTAAAACGACGTCGTTTCGTTGCCCTGGGAGACCAAATATCTTCGACCCTTAGATCAATCCAAACGAACGGCTCAGATTTGGTCTCACAATTTATTTAATTAATTAACTCCGCTAATTGTCTCAACCGTTGGATATATCAAGATGAATGGCTGAGATCGTTTGCTTCTTAATGAACTGGACCCGTTTCTTTGGGCTAAGGCATTTGGGCCTTCAAATTCACTTTCTTTTGGCCCAAAACACTCAAACCCAATGTATTTTTTTTTATTTTCTGATTTTTAATTATTTAAACACCCTCTATTGTATATTTTTTTCTTTTCTTTTGTGAATTATTAAAAATACTTAATTTCCTACTTATACTAATTATCTAATATTTTTGGCAATTTTCTACTATTTTTTCCCTTAATTTCCGCTAATTAAAACTATTTTTTGATGATTTTATTCTTAAAACTAACTAATTCAAACAAAGTAAGTACTTAACCTATTTTTTTTATTTTTGTAATTCCCAATTATTCAAACACACAAAATGTAGCTAATTTCAAACAAGGCATGCAATTTAACCAAAATATGCAATTTTGATTAAAACTATAAAATAATAGAGAAATCGGGTTATTGATAACCAAGAGACCGAAAAGTGTAATAGGCTTTCAATAATAAGACTGAACAGTAAAGAAAAATTGTATTTCAGTAGGCTTTCAATAGTTGATCGTGTCCACAAATGGTACAACTTCCTCCTTTTATAGCTCACCCTAGATAGCAGAATGAAACCTAGGCCTTAATGACATAATTATAAGTAATAAATGATATTAAATAGGTCGTAACACAATCATTCTTATTAAATGTCAATTCTTCAATGTATCAGGTACTTAACGATTGAATTTGGACTTCTTTCTGCCTCCTGATCCATGCTTTAAATGCTTCTCGATCCGTTGCCCTTGAATGTCTTGAATTGATACAAAACTCATATCTACTTGCTCTTTGTATCCTTTGTCTTTAGAATTACATTCCAACCCGCTCTAAATAGGTACGGGACTCGTAGTTGAATTACGTCCCGTGTCTAATTTGTCTCCTCGCATCTTTTATTTATTTATTATCTTTCGGAATAATAACCTTTTGACCATTCCACGTGTCATGCCACATCACTCTTGGTAAAAATTCAATTTTTCCCAATACAGATAGTCCCCCCACTTCCCATTTATTTATCATTTAAATATTTGGAAAGTGGATTCTCATTAAAAAGGGAATTTTTGTCACAATAAATGCTATGCCAGTGTTGACGTTTCAATTGTCCCTTCCATTTAATGCATCACATACGTGTCACTTCTTCACTAGTTCTACGGTTCCGCAGCCTTTTTCTTCACTATTCACGAAGTGATAGTTACCTTTATTATAGGCATTTCATCATTACTTTTCTTAGTTCACCAGTTTCTTTCCATATACTTTTTCGATTTCTTCTTTTTTAGTTATCTTTTTTATCAAGTGACTCCTTACTTCTTCCTTTTGTTTTTCTTCTGTAAAAATTTATTGAATAATGGCATCTTCACATACTACACCAAAACGAGTTCCCATACTCGATAGTTTTCTCAATGCTCCCGCAAGACATAGAAGTGGTGGAGTAAATGTCCCTCGTGGTACAAGATCAACACGGGGTGGCATATGTGGTTCTACCATCCCTTCTATTTCTGGTACCTCCTCTAGAGGATCTTTATCTAACAAATCTTATTCTAAAGGAAAAGAACCTGCTGAACCCCTTTAGGAACTAACGATAGAAGAAATTGTACCATCAGATCTATCTTTTGAGCATGACAAAGAATCTCTTTGTGAGCAAATGCTTAAATTGGAAAAAGTTGATAAATACCCTTTTTTAATTACTGAACCGCTGATCCCGATCGTTCGAAAATATTATTGTTGGAAAGATAGTACTCCCATAGTTATACTTAACCCTAACCAGAGAATTTCTTATTATAGAGCCGGTTTTTCTTATGTTTATACTTATCCTTACACTCTAGGATTTACCCCTACCATTGACCCAGTCATTCTTGAATTTTGCCGTTTCTTCAAAATCTGTTTAGCTCAAATTGATCCCCTGGTGTGGAGAGCAGTGGCATGCTTAAGGTTCATATCGACCAGAGCATATGTGGATTTTACTTTTCCTCATCCGATTCACATCTACCATCCTAAACGTTTTCGTAAATGGAGTTTTTTCATTGTGTACGAGAGGTAAGAGGGTTTTGATAAACCCCGAGGATATCAACGACCGTGGCTGGTACACACGGTTCGTAAGTGTTCCCACAACTGATTTGGTGGGTGGATCAAACATGCCTTTTCTGTAGAAGTGGAACATGACACGCAAGTATTTCATTTCTTACCGTGTCCGTTTTTGATATTTTGATCTTTTATTTTTAAAACATTTTTGTTTTGCTTTTTGATAGCTACCATGGGAGATGTGGAACCATCCCTAGCTTCTGTAATTGGGTAGATGCTATCTTGAAGGTCGTACCAATGGAAGAACGTACTTGGAAATCAATTTATACCAAGCATGGCTGGAGAGTTAAAACTCATGGTATGCATTTAGTATTACTTTTTCATAGAGTAAATTTTTTCTTTTTGTATATCCAATCTTATATCTTTCTTTTTATCAGGATTTGCCAATCGAGGGATGTCAGCTGAAGTAGCTACTGCCCTTAGAGCTTCTTCCAATGCTCTCTTAGCTCTAGGGAGGACACATGGTATTCTAATAAAGAGGAAATCAATTGAAGAAGATGATGATACCCCTTTGGCAGCTCGTCTTAGGTCTAGGAGACGTGTGATAGTTTCCGAGGATGATATTGAAGCTTCTCCTGCTCGTATCTTTGAGCCTTTTAATATTATATCTGATGAAGAAACTATCCCGAATGATACTCCTGAGTCCATTCAACGCCTTTTCATTGAAGGCTTTGAGGGTGGTAATTTTGGTTCGATTTTGGAGTAAACCCTCTTTCAACTTTTGTTTATGTTCCTCCTGTTTCTCCTATCACTTCAAGTGTTACACTTGCTACCATTTCCATTCCTATTTCCTTACCAACCTCTATCCCCATACCTGTTTCAACCTTTTTAAATTATGTTGTTTTCACCTCATCTACCGCACCTCCTTCTATAGTTCCTTCTTCTTCTGTTAGTCATGTAGAAGAAAGTTCCAGCAACAGAAATATGGCTATGAGGAGCGTGACACTTGAGGTTCCGGCTAACAGAAGTCTTTTGAGGAAATCAGGTGGGGCAGACGTTGGGCTTGAACCCTTCATCGGGAAAGTAGAGAAAAGGAAAATGAGCAGTCATAGTTGTTTGACCTTAATGAACGATATAGTTCATAGTACTTTGAAGGTATTTTACTTTCCACCTTCCTTTTTAGAAAGAAATTTTACCTTTAATTTCTACTTATATATACCTTTTTTATAGGCTAATCTTATAGGCACGGAACTTATGGGAAGAGTTTCTCTTTTGGAAAAGAAAGCTCGTGAAGCTGACCGAGCTATTCTTGAAGCTGAAAAGAAAGCTAGGGAAGCTGTTATTAAAGCAAACAGTTGGCAAGAGCAGCTGAAGAATGCTCACAAAAAGATAAACGATTTACAAGAGAACAATCACAATTTGGAGCAACAAAAACAAGCATTAACTTCTGAATTAGACGGAGTCAAAGCTTCTTTCAGCAAGGTGGAGAAGGAAAAAGAGCGCCAGGAATGTTCTTCTTCCAAGCAACTATCTAAGTCAAGTGAGGAGATTAGAGAACTTAAAGTTTTGTTGAGTAAGAAAGAAGAATACGCGGGAGAGCTAGTACAAAACTTATCTCAAGCTCGGGCTGATCTACAAGCTTCCTCTGATTAAATATGTATAAATATAAATATTTAATGCATAGATGTCATGTTAAAAGGCGAACAAGCCTAAATATAATATTACAGGAAAACGTGCTTAAATGTCTGTGACGACCTGGCCCGTCGTCACGGGAATTACCACCCCGTTGTGTTGTAATTACATAATTCATGCTTTTATATAAGTGTTAGAGTCTATCGGGGGAGTTAGGAGTGAATTAAATTGGAAATGAGGCATATAGCCTTTGTGAAGGAAACTTGAATAAGAAAAGTCAACCCGGAGTTGACTATTTGGTTAGAGGGCTCGGAATCGGATTCCGATGATTCGGTTAGTTCCGGAAGGTGATTTATGACTTAGGGGAGCGATCGGAATTGAATTTGGAGGCCCGGTGTAGAAATAGGCTTGAATTGGCTAAGGTTGAATTTTGGCGAAATCCGAACGGTAGGTGAGATTTTGATCCGGGAGTCGGAATGGAATTCGACAGTTGCAGTAGCTCCGTTAGGTGATTTTGGATGTGCCTGCAAAATTTCAGGTCATTCGGACGTCGTTTGGTCGGGTTTTTCATCGAATGTGTAATTCGGAAAGTTTTAAGAAATTTAGGCTTGAATCCGTGAGTAATTGGTGATTTTGATGTTTAGGATGGTGTTTTCATGATTGGAACAAGTTCGTATCGTGTTTTGGAGTATGTTGGTGGTTTTCGTTGGGGTCCCGGGGGCCTCGGGTTGATTTCGGGGGTCCAAACGGACCATTTCTTCTATTTTTGAACTGCTGTTGGCTGCTGGTTTTGTTGCAGACGGATGCTCTATGCGATCGCATAGAAGGATGGAAGTGAGCCCCAGAGTTGTTCTATGCGATCGCGTAATAGGAGATGCGATCGCATAGGTATGGAAACTGGCACTCTGCGATCGCAGGGTCACTTGCGCGATCGCATAGAAGAGATTGGAGGGGTGAGAAAAATGTGCTATGCGATCGCATAGCAAGGGGTGCGATCGCATAGGTTTGTCAGACTGTACATTGCGATCGCATAACCAGTGCTGCGATCGCAGAGAAGAAAAGATAAGGCCTGGAAGATTGTGCTATGCGATCGCGAAGGTGCATGGCGATTGCATAGAAGGGGGCATTGGCAGGAAATATTTAACTCAATGCGATCACGGAGGTGCATTGCGATCGCATAGAAGGAATGGTCCGGCAGTGAAATTAAAACCAGAACAGAACCAGTCGCGGGTTCATATACCCAAAACACCATTTTTGAGTTCTAGAGAGAGAAACTCACGGGAATTGCTGGTAATTCATCGGGGATTCGTCGGAGGTAAGTTTTGTGGCTTAATTACATCATTTTAACATGAAATCCTTGGTTAAATCCCTGTAAATGGAAGATTAAAGGTGGGTTTGAGCCCTAGGCCTAAATTAAAGTTAAACACTGATTTGAGTGGGCAAATGGAGTCCGATTTTGGTAAATTTTATATGCCTAGACTCGTATCGAGACGAGGATTCTGAATATGTAATTTTTGTAATTTTTCGACAAGTGTACCAAAAGTCGGGTTTTGACAACTTGTGGGTTTTGATATAAATTGGGTTATTTCGAATGAATTTCGTGAAATTAGCGTATATTGATGCATTCTCTATGATTTTGAGCAGAGTTGGCATCCGAGGAGATTGATTTGCGAGGCAAGCGCAAGGCGGATTGAAGCTTCTACCGGTTCGAGGTGAGTGGTAGTAGTAAACAATGCACTGAGGGTTTGAAACCCCGTACTAGCACTTTACAGTGCTATATTGAGATGAGACACGCGTTCTATGACGGACGTGGTGACATTGTGATAGGGGGTTCGGACTTAGTCCTTCCCGGCTAATAGAATACCGTGTTGTACAACTGTTAATGAGGTTATAACTGTACCATTGGGCTAATAGCCATGTTTGGGGCCTTGTGCCGATCCGTAGAGCATTAGGGAACCTATAGAGCTAGGTGACCTTTATATCGTGTCGGAAATATACACTCAGCCATAGCTCTAGCTGCATAGCATAATATGAGCCTGTACTAGATGTGTACATCGAGAGAGATTATCTAGGGTGGAATTCCCTGTTCTAGCTGAGTGGGCCTGAAAGGCCAAGTTTATACCGATTGAGATGAGATAGGGTCGAGGACCCACTATGAGATGTTATATTGGGCCTGAAAGGCCAAGTCTATATTGACTAAGACAGGGTCAAGGACCCACTGTGATATATATTATATTGGGCCTGAGAGGCCAAGTATATACTGACCGGGATAGGGTCGAGGACCCATTACGAGGTATTATATACATATACCTATATTAGATCGGGCTGCACGCCGCAGCAGTATATATATTAGATCGGACTGCACGCCGCAGTATTATTGCGCTTGGGCTGTAGGAGCCCCTTCGGAGTCTGAGTCTGCACACATTCTCAGTGAGCACTGGTGTATATTATGGGATTGGGCTGCACGCCGCAGCAGTATAAATATATATACATATATATATTGGATCGGACTGCACGCCGCAGTAATACATGTGTGGATCGGGCTGCACGCCGCAGTATAATAGTGCTTGGGCCTAGGGAGCCCCTCCGAAGTCCGTATACACCCCCAGCGAGCGCCGTCGACGTAAACGGAGCCGGCCGCGCGCTCGCGACGCGATATGTATCGGGAGCCGGGCCGCACGCCGCAACGATTATACTTAATCATACCCTACTAATCTACTTAAATACTTATACATTATAGACATAAGTATGTGCCTTTATATGTTGAGATGGCCGTACACCGTAGGGGTACGAGCGAGGGTTAGTTCAGTGTGGAGATCTTGTAGAGATAAACGTAGATCGGAGGTTAAAGTACTACTATAGTGATGACGTACTTGTGAAGATTGCCTTAGAACCGCTAAGTGATAGCACAGGAGTTCTTACTTTCAGTTATTATTTATTATTGTTACTCACTGAGTTGAAATATACTCACCCCACTCCCCCGCACTTTTTGTGCAGATTCACAGGTACCCGAGAGCGGTTGAGACATTGTTGCTGCCGATCCTTGTCTACTTTTGCGGAGATTACGAGGTAGCTGCCAGCGTCCGCCGAGCTTGTTTTCTCCTTCTTTATCATCTTGTTGATTTCCTATTTGTCTAGACTTGGTTGTATTAGGATGCTATTCCGTAGAGGCTCAGTCCTCGTGACACCACGATATGTTTGGGACCGTATTTTGTATGTTTTGACGTTTCGGTTATCACCCGCTATGACTAACTACTGTTTAAGTTTAATTTATTTAATAATTGGCTGGTTTAAGAGATAATATGGTCGGGCTTGCCTAGCATTGTGTTGGGCGCCATCACGACCAGTGTTTGGGTCGTGACAAGTTGGTATCAGAGCCTAGGTTAATAGGTCTCGCGAGTCATGAGCCGGTTGGTAGAGTCTCGTGGATCGGTGCGGGGACGCCTGTACTTATCCTCGGGAGGCCGCAAACCTTTTTAGGAAAAGTTTCAATTCTTGGAATTCTTGTCGTGCGATTACTTTTGACTTGAACTGAACTTTGACATTCTATTCTCTCGCAGATGGCGAGACTCGATCATCCGGACGTGGAGGACGACCACCACTACCACCTACTAGAGGCCGTGGACGCGGTCGCGGTCGTGGCGGAGTTAGGGCAGTTGAGGCAGTGCCAGCTGACCCACAGCCCCCAATTGCAGAGGTGCCAGCAGCACCAGATCAGGCACCAGCTGTGCCCATTGTTATTCCGGGTCTACAGGAGACCCTGGCTCAGATACTAGCAGTCTGCACTGGCCTAGCACAGGCGGTTTCGGTTACTACTGCAGCAGCTGCATCGGGGATCGGGGGTGGTCATCAGACCCCCGCAGTACGCACTCCAGAGCCGGCAGTGCAGGGCATACAGACACCAGAGGCTCCTCCAGTTCAGCCTGTGGTTCTGGTTCGGCCAGCAGATCAGATTCAGGGGGACAGGGTCCCAGCTATGACAGACGATGAGCAGCGTCGTCTCGAGAGGTTCACCAGGTTATCTCCTCCAGTGTTCACTAGTGCTCCGGGCGATGACGCCCAAGGTTTTCTGGATAAGTGCCGTCGGATGCTTCGTACGGCAGGGATATTGGAGTCCAGTGGGGTATCTTTCACTACCTTTCAGTTTCAGGGACCAGCCTTTGCTTGGTGGGAGGCTTATGAGCGCCGCAGGCCAGCCGGAGCAGCACCACTATCATGGCCGGAGTTCTCCACTATGTTTTTGGAGAAACGGGTGCCTCGATCTCAGAGAGAGGAGATGCGTAGGCAGTTTGAGGGTCTCCGTCAGGGGGACATGTCAGTGTCAGAGTATGAGATCAGGTTTACAGAGTTGTCCGGATATGCACCGTGGTTGGTTCATTCCAACAGAGAGAGGATTGGGCGCTTCGTGGACGGCCTCATTTATCCCATTCGTATTCTGATGACTCGGGAGAGGGTTTTGAGTCGTACATTTGAGGATGTTGTGGATATTGCTCGCGACATAGAGACAGATCGTCGCAGAGAGCCGGATGAGAGGGAGGCCAAGAGGCCTCGAGGTGCAGCTAGTTCTAGTGGCACTCAGACCAGAGGCCAGAGGCCAGAGTCAGTAGAGCCGAGGTCGCTCTTTTCGATCTTCGCAGTCAAGTCGCTCAGATCGTCGCAGATGGTCACCTAGACAGGGTTATCAGGGTTCGCACCAGAGCCAGCCATCTCTCAGTGCCATGCCAGCTCAGAGTTCTTCACAGGCCCCATCCGCTCATGGTTCATCTCGGCCTAGTTCATCAGCTGGTCACTCCAGCGCCAGAGGTCCTTATCAGTCTCGGTACCCAGCACCGGGGAGTTGCTACGAGTGCGGAGAGTTTGGGCACCACCGTAGGGAGTGTCCCCGTCTTGTTTCCCAGGCCATATCAACAGAGGGGGTAGCCCTCATCATCTGGTCCTTCTACTTCAGCATCCGCCCCGGCAATTAGGGGTGAGGGTCAGGCAGCTAGGGGTCACCCGAGGGGGAGGCCGATCAGGCAGACATGCTAGATGTTATGCTTTGCAGGGCCGATCTGAGGCCGTTGCTTCCGATGATGTCATTACAGGTATTATTTCAGTCTGCCACAGAGATGCCCCAATATTGTTCGATCCCGGTTCTACTTATTCTTATGTATCTACATATTTTGCTCCTCATTTGGGCACGACCCGAGGGTGTCTTGCGTTGCCAGTGCATGTATCTACCTCGGTGGGTGATACTATTGTTATGGACCATGTATACCGGTCCTGTCTGGTCACCATTGGGGGTCTGGAGACCCGAGTAGACCTGTTGCTTCTCAGCATGATTGATTTTGATGTTATATTGGGCATGGACTGGCTATCTCCATGTCATGCTATTCTGGACTGTCATGCTAAGACAGTCACTTTGGCTATGCCGGGCATTCAGAGGATCGAGTGGCGAGGCACGACCGAGTATGTACCTAGCAGGGTAATATCTTTCCTCAAGGCCCAACGAATGGTTGGGAAGGGATGTCTCTCTTACTTAGCATTTGTGAGAGATGTGGGAGCTGAGTCTCCTAGCATTGATTCCGTACCTTTGGTGAGGGATTTTCCAGATGTATTCCCCTCAGACCTGCCGGCATGCCGCCGGACAGGGATATTGATTTTGGCATTGACCTGGTGCCGGGCACTCAGCCCATATCCATTCCTCCTTATCGGATGGCACCAGCTGAGTTGAAGGAATTGAAGGAGCAGCTCCAGGAACTCCTAGATAAGGGGTTCATTCGGCCGAGTGTGTCGCCGTGGGGTGCACCGGTCCCGTTTGTTAAGAAGAAGGACGGATCTATGAGGATGTGTATTGACTATAGGCAGCTAAACAAAGTAACAGTGAAGAATAAGTATCCTCTTCCTCGTATTGATGATTTATTTGATCAGGCTCCAGGGAGCTAGGGTGTTCTCGAAGATTGATCTTCGTTCAGGCTATCATCAGCTGAAGATTAGAGAGTCCGACATTATGAAGACTGCATTCCGGACCAGATATGGTCACTATGAGTTCCTTGTGATGTCTTTTGGGCTGACCAACGCCCCAGCAGCATTTATGCATCTGATGAACAGTGTATTCATGCCGTATCTTGATTCATTTGTGATCGTATTCATTGATGACATACTTGTCTACTCTCGTAGCCAGGAGGAGCATGCTCGGCACTTGAGTATTGTGTTGCAGAGATTGAGAGAGGAGAAGTTGTATGCCAAGTTCTCCAAGTGCGAGTTTTGGCTCGAGTCAGTAGCATTTCTGGGTCATGTGGTGTCTCGTGATGGTATTCAGATTGACCCGAAGAAGATAGAGACGGTGCGGAGTTGGCCTAGACCATCCTCAGCTACGGAGAACGTGAGTTTCCATTAATTGGCGTGGTATTATCGCCGATTTTTTTAGGGCTTTTCATCCATTGCTTCTTCTTTGACTAAGTTGATGCAAAAGGGTGCACCCTTCGTGTGGTCGGATGAGTGCAATGAGAGATTTTAGAAGCTCAAGACAGCTTTGACCACAGCTCCAGTATTAGTGTTACCATCAGCTTCAGGTTCATATATTGTATATTGTGATGCCTCGAGAGTAGGGCTAGGTTGTGTATTGATGCAGGAGGGTGGAGTGATTGCTTATGCTTCTCGGCAGTTGAAGCCAAATGAGAAGAACTACCATGTTCATGATTTAGAGCTAGCTGCCAGCCATAGTTCATGCCTTGAAGATTTGGAGGCATTACCTGTATGGTGTCTCATGTGAGGTGTTCACGGATCATCGCAGCCTTCAGCACTTATTCAGTCAGAAGGACCTTAATTTGAGACAGCGGAGGTGGTTGGAGTTGCTTAAGGACTATGATATCACTTATTTTGTATCATCCGGGGAAGGCCAATGTGGTGGCCGATGCCTTGAGTCGGAAGGCGGTTAGCATGGGCAGCCTAGCTTTCATCCCAGTTGGGGAGAGGCCATTTGCTTATGATGTTCAGGCCCTAGCCAATCGGCTAGTGAGATTAGATATTTCGGAGCCGAGTCGAGTGTTGGCTTGTATTGTTTCTCGATCTTCCTTATATGATCGCATCAGGGAGCGACAGTATGACGACCCACATTTGCTTGTCCTTAAGGACAGAGTGCAGCATAACGATGTCAGAGATGTGACTATCGACAGTGATGGTGTTTTGAGGATGCAGGGCCGTATATGTGTGCCCAATGTTGATGGTTTGCGGGAGTTGATACTTGAGGAGGCACACAGTTCGCGGTACTCTATTCACCCAGGTGCCGCAAAGATGTACCAAGACTTGAGACAACACTACCGGTGGAGGAGAATGAAGATGGATATTGTTAGGCATGTAGCTAAGTGCCTCAATTGCCAGCAGGTCAAATATGAGCATCAGAGACCGGGCGGTGTTCTTCAGCGTATGGTTATTCCCGAGTGGAAATGGGAGAGGATCACCATGGATTTTGTTATTGGGCTCCCTCGGACAGCGAGGAAGTTTGATTCTGTATGGGTGATTGTTGATCGGCTGACTAAGTCCGCACATTTCATCCCAGTTTGTACTACTTACTCATCCGAGCGGTTGGCGGTGATCTTTATTCGGGGGATTGTCAAGTTGTATGGGGTCCCAGTGTCTATTATATCTGACAGCGGCACTCAGTTCACTTCTCAGTTTTGAAGAGCATTTCAGCGGGAGCTGGGTACGCGGGTTGAGTTGAGCACCGCATTTCACCCTCAGACAGACGGGCAGTCTGAGCGCACTATTCAGATCCTGGAGGATATGTTGCGAGCATGTGTGATTGACTTTGGTGGTTCGTGGGATGAGTTCTTACCACTTGCTGAGTTTGCCTACAACAACAGCTACCAGTCGAGTATTCAGATGGCCCCGTACGAGGCATTGTATGGCAGACGGTGTAGATCTCCCGTGGGATGGTTTGAGCCTGGTGAGGTTAGATTGATAGGGACTGAGTTAGTCCAGGATGCTCTGGATAGAGCAAAGTTGATCCAGGAGAGGCTTCGTACAGCACAGTCTCGTCAAAAGAGTTATGCGGACCGTAGAGTTCGAGAGTTGTCTTTCATGGTCGGAGACAGAGTATTGTTGAAGATTTCACCTATGAAGGGTGTCATGAGGTTCGGAAGGAAAGGGAAGCTGAGTCCCAGGTATATTGGTCCTTTTGAGATACTCAGGAGAGTTGGAGAGGTGGCATATGAGTTAGCCTTGCCGCCCAGCTTATCCAGCGTTCATCCAGTATTCCATGTGTCTATGCTCCGAAAGTACATTGGAGATCCGTCTCATGTATTAGATTTCAGCACCATTCAGCTTGATGGTGATCTATCCTATGATGTGGAGCCTATTGCTATTTTGGGTCGTCAGGTGAGAAAATTGAGGTCTAAGGAGATTGCATCAGTTAAGGTTCAGTGGAGAGGTCGACCCGTGGAGGAGGCCACTTGGGAGATCGAGCGGGAGATGCGGAGCAGATATCCTCACTTGTTTGAGACTTCAGGTATGTTTCTTGACCCGCTCGAGGACGAGCGTTTGCTTAAGAGGGGAGAATGTGACGACCCGGCCCGTCGTCACGGGAATTACCACCCCGTTATGTTGTAAAAACATGTTTTACGATTTTATATCAGTGTTAGAGTCTATCGGGTGAGTTAGGAGTGAATTAAATTGGAAATGAGGCATATAGCCTTTGCGAAGGAAACTTGAATAAGAAAAGTCAACCCGGAGTTGACTATTTGGTTAGAGGGCTCGGAATCGGATTCCGATGATTCGGTTAGTTCCGGAAGGTGATTTATGACTTAGGGGAGCGATCGGAATTGAATTTGGAGGCCCGGTGTAGAAATAGGCTTGAATTGGCTAAGGTTGAATTTTGGCGAAATCCGAACGGTAGGTGAGATTTTGATCCGGGAGTCGGAATGGAATTCGACAGTTGCAGTAGCTCCGTTAGGTGATTTTGGATGTGCCTGCAAAATTTCAGGTCATTCGGACGTCGTTTGGTCGGGTTTTTCATCGAATGTGTAATTCGGAAAGTTTTAAGAAATTTAGGCTTGAATCCGTGAGTAATTGGTGATTTTGATGTTTAGGATGGTGTTTTCATGATTGGAACAAGTTCGTATCGTGTTTTGGAGTATGTTGGTGGTTTTCGTTGGGGTCCCGGGGCCTCGGGTTGATTTCGGGGGTCCAAACGGACCATTTCTTCTATTTTTGAACTGCTGTTGGCTGCTGGTTTTGTTGCAGACGGATGCTCTATGCGATCGCATAGGGTAGATGCGATCGCATAGAAGGATGGAAGTGAGCCCCAGAGTTGTTCTATGCGATCGCGTAAGAGGGGATGCGATCGCATAGGTATGGAAACTGGTACTCTGCGATCGCAGGGTCACTTGTGCGATCGCATAGAAGAGATTGGAGGGGTGAGAAAAATGTGCTATGCGATCGCATAGCAAAGGGTGCGATCGCATAGGTTTGTCAGACTGTGCATTGCGATCACATAGCCAGTGCTGCGATCGCAGAGAAGGGTATTTGATGCGAAGCTATGCGATCGCATGGCTGGGCCTGCGATCGCAGAGAACAAATTGGAGGCATGAGAAACTTGCTCTATGCGATCGCAACAAGGGGAATGCGATCGCATAGAAGAAATCGTTCTGGCAGTGAATTAAATCACAGAACAGAGGGGTCGCGGGTTCATACACCCAAAACGCCATTTTTGAGTTCTAGAGAGAGAAACTCACGGGAATTGCTGGTAATTCATCGGGGATTCGTCGGAGGTAAGTTTTGTGGCTTAATTACATCATTTTAACATGAAATCCTTGGTTAAATCCCTGTAAATGGAAGATTTAAGGTGGGTTTGAGCCCTAGGCCTAAATTTAAGAAAAACACTGATTTGAGTGGGCAAATGGAGTCCGATTTTGGTAAATTTTATATGCCTAGACTCGTATCGAGATGAGGATTCCGAATATGTAATTTTTGTAATTTTTCGACAAGTGTACCAAAAGTCGGGTTTTGACAACTTGTGGGTTTTGATATAAATTGGGTTATTTCGAATGAATTTCGTGAAATTAGCGTATATTGATGCATTCTCTATGATTTTGAGCGGAGTTGGCATCCGAGGAGATTGATTTGCGAGGCAAGCGCAAGGCGGATTGAAGCTTCTACCGGTTCGAGGTGAGTGGTAGTAGTAAACAATGCACTGAGGGTTTGAAACCCCGTACTAGCACTTTACAGTGCTATATTGAGATGAGACACGCGTTCTACGACGGGCGTGGTGACATTGTGATAGGGGGTTCGGACTTAGTCCTTCCCGGCTAATAGAATACTGTGTTGTACAACTGTTAATGAGGTTATAACTGTACCATTGGGCTAATAGCCATGTTTGGGGCCTTGTGCCGATCTGTAGAGCATTAGGGAACCTATAGAGCTAGGTGACCTTTATATCGTGTTGGAAATATACACTCAGCCATAGCTCTAGCTGTATAGCATAAAATGAGCCCGTACTAGATGTGTACATTGAGAGAGATTGTCTAGGGTGAAATTCCCTGTTCTAGCTGAGTGGGCCTGAAGGGCCAAGTTTATACCGATTGAGATGAGATAGGGTCAAGGACCCACTATGAGATGTTATATTGGGCCCGAAAGGCCAAGTCTATATTAACCGAGACAGGGTCAAGGACCCATTGTGATATATTATATTGGGCCTGAGAGGCCAAGTGCATACTGACTGGGATAGGGTCGAGGACCCATTATGAGGTATTATGTATATAGATACCTATATTGGATCGGATTGCACGCCGCAGTAATGTACATGTAATATACATGTAATATAGATGTGGGACGGACTGCACGCCGCAGTATTATCGCGCTTGGGCTGTAGGAGCCCCTTCGGAGTCTGAGTCTGCACACATTCCAGTGAGCGCTGGTATATTATGGGATCGGGCTGCACGCCGCGGCAGTATAATTATATATGTATATATATACATTGGATCGGACTGCACGCCGCAGTGATATATGGTGGACCTGGCCTGCACGCCGCAGTATAATAGTGCTTGGGCCTAGGGAGCCCCTCCGAAGTCTGTATACACGCCCAGTGAGCGCCGTCGACGTTAAATGGAGCGGGCCGCGCGCCGCAGCGGTATATGTATTGGAGCGGGCTGCACGCCGCAGCATTATACTTAATCATATCCTACTATTTACTTAGATACTTATACATTATAGACATAAGTATGTGCCTTTATATGTTGAGATGGCCGTACACCGTAGGGGTACGAGCGAGGGTTTGTTCAGTGTGGAAATCTTGTAGAGATAAACGTAGATTGGAGGTTAAAGTACTACTATAGTGATGACGTACTTGTGAAGGTTGCCTTAGAACTGCTAAGTGATAGCACAGGAGTTCTTACTTTCAGTTATTATTTATTATTGTTACTCACTGAGTTGAAATATACTCACCCCACTCCCCCGCACTTTCTGTGCAGATCCACAGGTACCCGAGAGCAGTTGAGACATTTTAGCTGCTGATCCTTGTCTACTTTTGCGGAGATTACGAGGTAGCTGCCAGCGTCCGCCGAGCTTGTTTTCTCCTTCTTTATCATCTTGTTGATTTCCTATTTGTCTAGACTTGGTTGTATTAGGATGCTATTCTGTAGAGGCTCAGTCTCGTGACACCACGATATGTTTGGGACCGTATTTTGTATGTTTTGACGTTTCGGTTATCACCTGCTATGACTAACTACTATTTAAGTTTAATTTATTTAATAATTGGCTGGTTAAAGAGATAATATGGTCGGGCTTGCCTAGCATTGTGTTGGGCGCCATCACGACCAGGGTTTGGGTCGTGACAAGTTGGTATCAGAGCCTAGGTTAATAGGTCTCGCGAGTCATGATTTATTCCAAGTGGCGACTCTGAAATAAATAAATAATCCCATTTCGAATATTGTCACTTAAATTGGAAAAACTCCCTTGTACGTTTATCCCTCGGGGTAAGCGCGCCAAAAGGAGGTGTGACAGCTATTTCTACTGAAGTTGACAATATTGCAATCCAAGCACCTGAGGATCAGCCCGCAGAAATCGAGGCTCCCGTGACTCTTGCTTCTCTTAACAATCCCAGCATCCCAACTATTGCTACTTCCCTAGAAGTTGATTCAATGCCTATAATTATTTCAGAAAAGGAAGTTATCACAACAGTTTCAAAAAAACCCACTCCTTCATGAGCAGGTTGAGAATTTTATTTTTTGAATTTTGGGGAATTTTATGGAATTAGTCCCCAGTTTACATTAATGGGGGGTTTGTAAAGACTTTCTATTTTATAAAGACTTTTTGTTGAATCTTTTTTAATTCAAGAAGTTTTATAAGTACTCCTTTGAATATTATTTTTGCCTATTTTCTTATTTAGGACTTATAGAATAATTTAGCATTTTTATTGTTTTTTGAAAATGCTTTATGATCCATCTCATGGAACATCAACATGAGGTTTAAAAAAGAGAGGGCCCTTTTATGTATATCGACACTTAATGAAAAAGGCGTCTCAACTTCATAATGGTGTTATAATACGATGAAAGAAATACGAAACATATGTTTTTTGTATGAAATAACTTGGACAAGTTTTTATTAATGAACTTGAGCAATTTTTCGAATAATACATGTGTTGTAGTACGTCTATAACTTCCTCGCAACTATTTTTCGTGTAACATATTTCTTAATATAAAATATACAAGGTTTTCTTTTATTACAACCTGTTTTAGCACATAACCATAACCCTATTTTTATATATACTTAGAAAGGGTTTGGAAAGTGTTTACAACATTGAAAAATATTTTATGTAAAGTAACATTGAAAAATATTGTATACGTAGCTATTCACAACTGAATCTTGATATATGGCACTTTGTAGCTGAATTTGGTTCGCTTTTACTTGAACTCCCGTATCTTTTTTCTTCTACGGACCCGTGTCTATTTTTCTACACGAAGATATATATATTGTATAGTCCCCTAAGTGTTTGAAGAATGAAACCTTGAACACATGGTTAGTACTCATATGCTGGTCCTTTTCCTGAAACAGAAAATATACGGGACTCGGAGGTACAATTTTAGATGAAGACTGCCTACCCGTATGTATTTCCATCAGATTGATATAACCCTAGGCTTAGAATTTAAGAATATTCTATTTTGCCATGCAGGTTGTGTCTCATCATTTGGCACGGGTTAGGATTTTTTCCTAGCATCTAAAATTGTTAGTAAAACCTTAACAAATTAAAAAAAAACAGTTTAGCACGAAGATACCTGACCATGTCCACTTCCTTAAAAGCAATATCTTTCCGAGCACAAAGTCCCCAGTTTTGAAGAACCTGGGATTTTATTGCTTTTATTTTTTCCTGGCTATTACAGTCCCCAGTACTATACTTCATTGTTAGTCGAAAGAAAAATGATATTTTATGATGGGTCTAAAAGTCCAAAAAGAGGTATGTGAAATATCTATAAACCTGCACTCCTTTTTTCTCTTTTTTTTCCCGAATCATCACCAAATAAGATTCATCATGGGTTTAAAAATAGAGTCTCAATTTCCTAAATGCCATGATTAAAACTAATTTTTATGGTTGTGGGTATCATGTCTCAGCATCTAACAGAATATCACTTATATCACAGATAAGAGAATGTTTTCCCAAACTTAGAGAGCGCTTACCGTAACTTCAGATAAGAGAGTGCTTACTGTAGCTTCCGATAAGAGAGTGCTTACTGTAGCTTCCGATAATAATAAATGGATAGTTTTCACGTACCTTTGGTCCTTCCAAGTTGACCCAATTTCTGAATTTTCTTCTTGCTTTACATAATCTGCCTTCCTTACTTTTTATGGTTACAAGATGGACATCCGATGTTGTCCCTACTATTTCAACATGGGGCCAAAAAAGTAATCTTCATTGGTTTTTAATAGTTCAATTAACTTACCTCTCGTGTCTTAACTCAAGTTGGCTCCCACATGATTTTTTCGTTCAGGCCACTGTTCAAATAGTATCACAGGCTCGAACTCCTTAGTTGATATTTCGATACCTTCTCCCTCCTCAGGTTTTTGAATTATACCAAATTTTGAGTTAAAACCTGACTTTTCTTAATTACCTAGATGTTGATCCGAATTTCCTTCGATGTTGTATGTGTCACCTGTACCTCATACAACATTAACGCTACGGGATTTATGTTGTTCCCCATGAATTTGGCGGATTCCCCATGGCTTTGGGAATTTCATGACTTGATGAAGGGTTGATGGGACAGCACCCATATCATGAATCCACGGTCTTCCCATGATTATATTATATGCCATTTCCACATCTACTACCTGAAATTTGGTATCTTTCTCAATACCTTCTACAAAAGTTGTTAGGTTTACCTCTCCTTTAGTTACTATGCTGGAGTTATTGAATCCTGATAAAGTATGCGCCTTTGGAATTATCTTATCCTCCATTTGCATCTCCCGCAACACCCTTAGTAGGATGATATTTGCTGAACTTCCTGGATCAATCAAAACTCTTTTTATTTTAATATCATGTACAAGTAAAGATATTACCAGCACATCGTTATGGGGGGTAATTACTCCTTCCATGTCTGCGTCATCATAAGAGATAACTTCATCTTCTAACGTCTGGCGTGTACGTTTCCCGGGCATGATTGTGAGTTTAGAAACTTTGTTGGAAGCTGGATATGCTACCTCATAAATACCTTCTCCCCCGCTTATAACATTCACGGTTCTCTTGGGTGACAGGGGGGTTTGGTGGCTCTTGTCTATTTTTCATGTAGGCCTGCTTTCCTTTCTCACTAAATAACTCAGTGAGATAGCCCTGTTTTAATAGATGATCTACTTCACTCTGTAAAATTGGCACTCTGAGGTCTTATGCCCATGATCATTAGGAAACTCACACCAATGATCTGGATTGCGTTTGTTTGGATTTGAACGCATCTCCTTCGGCCACCGTACCTTATCCCCCATGCCTCGCAAAACAGCTACGAGCTCGAAGGTGGTAACATTGAAATTGTATCCACCGAATCTTGCCTTCAAACTTCCATTTTCATCAAATGGCTCATCCCTGTTTCTATCATTTCTAAATCTTGATAAAGAACTGGATTCCCTGCTCCTTGATTTTTGATCATATCGTTGGTTTTCTTGTTTCGTTCTTGAATCTTTTCCTGTAGGGCCCAAATATGGATCGTATCTATTCTTACTTGATCTCTTTTCGGTTTCGGACCTCTTGGATCTGCTCCTTTCATCATGGGAATGTTGGAGTATGGTATCTTCTTCAATTCTGAGTTTTGTGTTGTACCTGTTATAAATATCATTCCATATAGTTGCAGGAAATTCACGAAGGCTTTCTTTAAGCTTTTTTGTGGCCTCCGAGCTTTTGTCATTCAAATTACTTGCAAAAGATATTGCAGCCCAATTATCTGGTACCCGAGGTAAAGTCATTCATTCACGATGAAACCTATCAACGAAATATCTGAGTAACTCTGTGTCTGATTGTTTAATTTTGAAAACGTCCTCCATTCTTTTTTCAACTTTTGTGCTCCTGAGTGCGCTTTTATAAAAGAATCTGCAAGCTCAGCAAAAGAATTAATAGAATTTTCAGGTAAGAGAGAATACCAGGTTAGTGCTCCCTTTGTAAGTGTTACTCCAATTTTTTGACCAATACGGACTCAATTTCCCGCTTGGTTAAATCATTCCCCTTAACGCCCGTAGTAAATGCCGTCACATGATCTCGAGGGTCGGTTGTACCGTCATTTTTTGAAATATCAGGCATTTTAAATTTCTTGGGGATAGGAAAAGGAGCTGCACTTGGCTTCCAAAGTTGTTGAGAATATTTATCCACATCAATCCCTTTGATTATTGGAGGAACTCCCGGTATTTGCTCAATCTGTTCGTTTTGTTCCTTGAGTTGTGCCTGCAAGGTTAGTACCATATGTGAGCGCGTGATTTTTGCCCTATAAAAGAAATACTCCCAAAGATTCAAAATAAAATAATTTTAGTTTTCTTGTAATTGTTGTGAATTTTGTGTTATTTTTCTTGTATTATTTGCATTTTTATCTGTGCATATTTGTTTGTTTAAATAAATAAAATATACAAAAATATGTTGCATATGTATATAAAATTCAAGTTTACAATTAAGTTTATTTTACGGAAATGAAAAATCATAAAAAATATGTATTTTGTATTTTTAAGCATTTAATGTCTAAATTGTGCGATTTTATTTTTAATTGACGTTTAATTTTGTGTGATAATTATTATTAAGGAGTTAATTAGTATTTTAAGATAATTCTAGGTTTTATAACTTAATCGTAGCATTTTTTTAGTTTTATTAATTAATAAAAGAAAAGAGAACAAAAAAATAATAGAAGAACGAATTCGAAATTTGGACCAATTCTTGAATTAACCCCAAGCCCAAGCCAATTCTACCCGGTCCATAACCCGCGACCCGACCCGGTCTGCCCCATAACCCACAAGACCCCCTTTTCTTTCATTTTTACACTTCATTTCCCAAAAGACCAAACCCTAAAATCCTAAAAATCCCTAGTCGTCACACCCTTACACCCCATCCCCTTTTCTTTTCTTTACTTTAACCTACACACCACGAACCCTCCAACAACACCCGCCGAAATACCTCCCATGAACAACCACCAGGCAGCAATTTGGGAGCCAGCCCTCCCCTCCTTCGTTTTCTTCTTCCTTATTTTGTTTTTCTTTTTCTTTTTGTATATATATATATATATATATATATATATATATATATATATATATATATATATATATATATGCATAGATAAATATATACGTATATACACGAGTATATATGTATTTTAGGTTTATATGTATATATGCATATATTGGGTATATCTTATATATCTACATGTATATGCATGATCGTTGTTGAGTTGGCCGTGGATTCGTCGATGTCGTCGTTGAAATTCCGAGTAAATTCAAGTTGTTTTTGGTTTAAGAAAATCCGGGCAGATTTGTTTTCGTTGGAGTTCATCGTTGTTTCGATCCTTTTAGTCGATTTCAATTTTCGTTTCTTGTCCATATTTTGTTAGTATTTTCAGAACCGAAATTGTTGTATGTTGGCTGGATTATCTTCTTGATTTGTTGTTCATCATGATTTCATATTAGTCATGAAACTTGTTTATTTATTTTGTTTAAGTTTTGAGCATAAGAATGTGTAGTTAATCACTTGGATGTTTATTTTGATTGTAGTGTTGTTAGATTTAATTTGTGGTTCAATTAATTATTGAGTTCTATTAAGTTTGTTTTTGAGTTTAATTGGACTTTGACTCTTGTATATTGTTGATTATGGGTTTGTTCATGAAATTAATTATAGATTTGGATTGGAAATTGATTTCATGTGGTCATTGTGAGCACGTGGTTTTTGACTAACAAGAACTAATCCCACAAAACCAAAACAAAAATTGTCTACTTTACGATGTGTATTTTTGTGAATTTTCATGTTATTTTGCATTTGTATATGCGTGATTATATGTGTTTAAATTAGTAAAAATACAAAAATATGTCGTGTTTACATTCTTTATCTTCTAACTTTGCAACTAGGAGTAATCAAGTTTGTTTAACAAAAAATAAAAATTACAAACATAGGCATATTTCGCATTTTTAAGCATTTAATATCAAAATTGTGCAATTTTATTTTAATTGGTGTTTATTGTGTATAACAATTATTGTTAGGAGTTTAATTAGTGTTTTTCGAATTAACTTAGTTTATAACTTAATTTAGAATTTTACTTTTATTAATTAAAAGAAAAGAGAAAAATTAAGGAGAGCAAACTCGGATTGGGCCAATTTTTGGAATTGAAATTAGGCCCAAAAAACTAAACCTACCCAACCCATATATCCCAAACCCTACGCTTAGTTTCAGCAGCCCCCTTTCTTTTCTTTTTTTTTTTTTACATTTTTGCTTTCCCATTTGAAAGAAAGAAGACTAAGTCTTCTTCTTCTTCTCCAAAACAACCAACACATTAGCAAATCCTAGGAAAACCTTAGCCGCAAATCACACTTGACCGCCGCGAACCACCTCGTCAAACACCCGTCACCAGCCACGACATTGCCTCCCCATTCCCCGTCGTTGTCACCATGGTCCAGCAGCCATGAACGACGACCAGCGTCGTCACCTTCATCCAAACGACCATGGTTGCCATGTCCGACGACCGTCCAGCTCGTCCTTTCTTCTTCACGTCCGATGTCGTCTCGTCGTCCAGTAGCTTTGTCTTCAGCTCCTGCATTTTCATCGTAACCAACATCATTCGTCCAGCAGTTCCGCTGCCTAGCAGCAGTCATGGCATCGCCGGCAACAGTCATGGCGTCGTCGTCGCATGTTACCTTGCTGTCTGTCATCGCGTCCAGCAGTTATGGAGTAGTCTGTTACCCCAACTGTTTGGAGGCGTCGTTGTCATTGTCTTCAGCTGTTGTCCGTCTTCCATGAACGAGCAGTGGTGAAACTCCATGAACGAACAACAAACATCCACCAAGATCCGAGTTCGATATGTGTTCGTTCAAATTTTCAGATTGTTTGTTCTTGGATTACAAGTGTTGGTTATGATTTTGTTTTATTCTTGCTATTTTTTAGATTAATATTTTTGGTTTAAAGTGTTGATTATAATGTTTGTTTCGTTCATTTTTTTTTCAGATTATCCTTGTGAACTTATGGTCCCCACGTTTTTTAAAATAGATACACTATTTCCATAGTGATCACTTGAGCCCACATCAACATTGGAAAGATTCTTTCCAGCAATGTACCCATTACTTTTTGGCTTGGATTCTTTATTCCTTTCTTTTCCCATTGTAACATGCTGCCCCGTCACATGACCACACTGGCCCGCCAGTTTGTCTTGTTGTTCACCATTTTTCACAAAGAAATTTGATAAATTTCGTTTTTCCTTCATAGAGCCCAGTTTGTCTTGTTGTTCACCAGTTTGTCTTGTATTATTTTGTTGATTTTTGTCAAAAGCAAGATCCAACTTGGTCCCATCTTTGTAGTTTATTATATTGCCCACTTTCAAATCACCTTTTATCGATTTTTGATTTGAAGTGTTGTTTGTAATTTTTTCTTGTTCATTAAACTCTTCTTCTTCCTCAAGACTTTTATTCGGTCAGATCTTTTCTTTTTGGGTTTTTGTTTGTGTGAATTAGCTATTGATTTGGTTATAGCTGAATAATTAACTAAGGGTTGCTGTTAAGAGCTAAATAATTGAGTAGGAGGTACCTTTTAATATTAATTAAAGGGTAGGTATTTTAGAGTTGAAAAAAAAGAGATGATAGTTGGACTTTAAGTGTTAAAAATTAGACTGCAATCCGGACTTTTTGGTTCTGTTTTCTAGTATATAAAAAGGTTACTTAGCCTTTGAAAAAAAGGGAGAAGACAGACGGATAAAAAAAAGGAACATACAGATAGAGAAAAAAAAAGAGTAGAACAAACACACTTGAGAGGTTTTGAACACTAAAAACAGTGAGAATTTGAAAATTAAGAGCTGTTTTAGTTGCCTGTTTTGGTGTTGATCTTTGTTGCTGCTGGAAAAATTTAACTGGTTTTAAAAAATCTGTCACTGGGAATCGCTGGTTGTTATTGTTGCACTGTTGGAATTACTGCTTATACTGATTATTTTTCTCTCCTCTTGCTGTTCAGGTACACTCCTTGAAAAGCATTTACTGTATAACTTTAGTATAAGATGTAATATGAAAGTTGAAGTTGAATGGGATAAAACTTCTATTTTTGGTTTTTACATTTTAAGTTTTGTATCAATATTAGACTGGATATTGGCAATTGTTTAGAATTTGTTTCTTCTTACTAATATCTTGAAACAATAATTTGAATTGAAATTGTAGTATTATCTGGATTGTGTGAACTTTCTCATAACTATTAGATTTTTTTGTAATATTAATAATTCACTTCAATATTGTTATTAAATAGTATAAGTATAAGCATGTTATTATTATCCAAGTTTTTGAGTAATTAAAAGAAATAAGTCATCTCTTTTAGTTAAATTAAAACTGGTTAGTTTAGTAGCTAATGTTTTAATATTGTCTTTAATAAGCCAAAATTGCAAATATGTAACTAGCTTAATAAAAATATGAATTTTGATTTTGGCGTAAAATTAGACATTTAGGTCCGATTTGAATAAAATAATACTATTTTTCTTTAAATGAGTAAAAATAATTAAGGAAAATTATTGTTCCTTTAAATATTTGTAAATAGTTAATTTCATTGGTTTAAGTCAATTAAAATATGTGTTTAAATTAGTTGTAAAATAATTGGTTTAATTTGTATAAATATTATTTGTCAATTTTGTATTTTTATTTTTATTTAGATTTTAGCCATGTCTACTTCCATTAAACATGTTATTTTAATATAGCAAGCAATATCACAATTTGAGTATGTAATCAATTAAGATTTTATCTTTTATTGTACAAAAAAAATAAGTTTAATAAATAAAATTGTAGTATTTTAAGTTTGTTGAAATTTTTTATTTATTTATTTTCTGTTTCATTAATATTTATCATAAATCAATTGGATGTATTGCATATTTTTAGTCTCTTAATTAATTAGGATTTTTCTCTTTTAATTTGGGGACGACTTAATAGAAAAATGTAATCACTTTAGCATTGCCCTTTTAAAATAAATAAGGCATGTCTCGCCAGAAATAGTTATAAATTGTGGGGTCCTCATACTTGTTTAATAAATATTACTTAGACTTCGGGATATACCGTTTAGTAAATAACATCGATAGTTTTTTATTCTCGCAATGTTAAAAAGTGTTAGGATATAAAAGCAAGTTTCAAATCTAGTTGTTGGTTTCAATTTAAAAGAGTTTTCCTTTTGTTTAAATTCAGGCCTGATAAATATTGTTTTCTTTGTTTTAAGTGACATTCACTTTCATGACGACAATCAAAAGTGTTTTGAAGTTTAATTAGAGCACATAAGTTAAAGCATATATTAAAATCAGATATTTTTAGCCATTTATAATAATTTAAGCGACCGTGCTAGAACCACGGGATCCGGGGGTGCCTAACACCTTCCCTCGGGTCAACATAATTCCTTACTTAGAATTTCTGGTTCGCACACTTCATTTGAAAAGTCGAAATTCCCTCGATCCAGGATTTAAATAAATCGGTGACTTGGGACATTCCAAGTGGAGACTCTGAAATAAATAAATAATCCTGTTTCGAATATTGTCACTTAAATTGGAAAAATTCCCTTACGCATCTACCCTTCGGGGTAGGGCACGCCAAAAGGAGGTGTGACACCGTATTTTGTAAATAAGAGTTATTTGTGTTACCTGTATCCATTTCTCTTGGTCCACTGGGGGATCCTTCGTTTATGTTATCGAGACCAGAACGAGGATTCTCCAGTGTATTGTTATTGGTGGTAAGAGTGAGTGGCGAAGAAGGCAACTAGCTAACTAAAGTTTGGAGAGCTTGATTAACTCGTGCATCAATTATCCTCTGAAGAGCTTGTTCTGGCCCTTCAAATTATTCTGACTGCTCTTGTTCGTCAGCATGTGATGTTGGTAAAAGATTACCCTCACGAGACTGGTGTGAAGAGGCTTGAGGAGAAAGAACTATGTTATCATTGTTCAAGTCCCCTTGAGCGTGAGGGATCTGATTTTTAACAACATTATTGTTGTTGTTGTTGTTGTTTGACATGATGTTAACCACAAGTAAAGTGTGTAAGCTTAGAAAGAATAGATTATCAGATTCCCGGTAACGGAACCAATTTGTTTAACCAAAATATGAAATTTCAATTAAAACTAGAAAATAATAGAAAAATCGGGTTACTGATAATCAAGAGACCGAAAAGTGTAACAGGCTTTCAATAATTAGAATGAACAGTAAAGAAAATTATATTTTAGTAGGCTTTCAATAGTTGATCGTCTCCATAAATGGTATAACTTCTTCCATTTATAACTCACCCTAGGTAGAAGAATGAAACATAGGCTTTAATGACATAATTATGAGTATGAAGAGCTTGGTTAACTCATGCATCAATTATTCTGTAAAGAGCTTGTTCTGGCCCTTCGAAATGTTCAGACTGCTCTTGTTCGTCAGCATATGATACAGGTACAGGAGTACCCTCACGAGACAGACCGTGGAGAGGCTTGAGGGGAAGGAACTATGTTAACATTGTTCAAGTCCCCTTGAGCATGAGGGATCTGGTTTTCAACAATATTGTTGTTGTTGTTGTTGGTGGTGGTGGTGTTTGACACGATGTTAACAACAAGTAAAGTGTGTAAGCTTAGAAAGAATAGATTATCAGATTCCTGGTAACAAAACCAATTTGTTTAACCAAAATATAGAATTTTCAATTAAAACTAGAAAATAATAGAAAAATCGGGTTACTGATAATCAAGAGACCGAAAAGTGTAACAGGCTTTCAATAATTAGAATGAACAGTAAAGAAAATTATATTTTAGTAGGCTTTCAATAGTTGATCGTCTCCATAAATGGTATAACTTCTTCCATTTATAACTCACCCTAGGTAGAAGAATGAAACATAGGCTTTAATGACATAATTATGAGTAATAAATGACATTAAATAGGTTGTTACACAATCATTCTTATTAAATGTCAATTCTTCAACGTATCAGGTACTTAACGATTCAATTTGGACTTTTTTCTGCCTCCAGATCCATGCTTTAAATGCTTTTCGATCTGTTGCCCTTGAATGTCTTGAATTGATATGGAACTCGTATCTACTTGCTCTTTGTATCCTTTGTCTTTAGAATTATATTCCAACCCGCTCTAAACAGGTACGGGACTCGTAGTTGAATTACGTCCCGTGTCTAATTTGTCTCCTTGCATCTTTTATTTATTTATTATCTTTCAGAATAATAACCTTTTGACCATTTCACGTGTCATGCCACATCACTCTTGGTAAAAATTCAATTTTTCCCAGTACATCCTTGATATACATCTCCGCCAACCGCTCCAATGAATAATTAGTGCATACAGGTATGAAATGGGCGGACTTGATCAGCCTATCCATAATGAACCAAATAGAATCAAACTTCCTCACAGTCCGTGAGAGTCCAGATACAAAGTCCATGGTGATCAACTCCCATTTCTGCTTTGGGATCTCAATCTGCTGAAGCAACCCACCCGGACGCCGGTGCTTATACTTCACCTGGTGGCAGTTGAGACATCTAGACACATAGTCAACTGTATCCTTCTTCATCCGCCTCCACCAATAGTGTTGCCTCAAGTCCGGATACATCGTCACGGCCCCCAGATGGATGGAATACCGTGAGCTATGGGCTTCGGCTAGAATCAACTCTCAAAGATCATCCACATTGGTCACACAAATACGCCCTTGCATCCTCATCACTCCATCGTCCCCGATGGTAACATCTCGAGCATCACCATGCCGAACTCTGTCCTAAAGAACAAGAAAATGAGGATCATCAAACTGCCACTCCCTGATGTGATCAAATAGAGAAGACCGAGAAACCATAAAGGCCAGAACCCGGCTGGGCTCCGAAAGATCCAATCTAACAAACTGCCTGGCCAAGGTCTGAACATCCATCGCCATTGGTCTCTCTAAGGCTGGTAGATAGGCCAAACTTCCCAAACTCTCCGCCCAGCGACTCAAGGCATCGGCAACCACATTGGCCTTGCCTGGGTGATAAAGAATAGTAATATCATAATCTTTTAACAACTCTAACTACCTCCTCTGATGCATATTCAGGTCCTTCTGCTTAAGTAAGTGCTGCAAACTCCAATGATTGGTGTAAATCTCATAAGGAACCCCATACAAATAATGACGCCAGATTTTTAAGGCGTGAATAACGGCAACTAACTCAAGATCATGAACAAGGTAGTTCTTTTCATGCACATTCAGTTGTCGGGATGCGTAGGCAATCACCCTACTGTCCTGCATCAATACCGCTCCAAGTCCAACCCGTGAGGCATCACAATAAACTGTATAGGACCCCGAACCGGTAGACAACACCAAGATTGGGGCCGAAGTCAAAGCTGTCTTGAGCTATGCGTCACACTCCTCTGTCCACTGGAAAGGGGCACCCTGTTGGGTCAATCTGGTCATTGGTGCTGCGATCGAAGAGAACCCCTCCATAAAGCGACGGTAATAACCCGCTAAACCAAGGATACTACGAATCTTAGTAGCTGAGGAGGGCCTGGGCCAACCCTGCACGGCCTCCACCTTCCTCGGATCCACTCGAATACCCTCGCTCGACACCATGTGGCCTAGGAATGCCATCGAATTCAGCCAAAACTCACATTTAGAGAACTTTTCATATAATCAGTTCTCCCTCAGAGTCTGAAGCACTATCCTCAGGTGCTGCTCACGCTCTTCCGACTCCGGGATAATACTAAAATATCATCAATAAAAACAATCATGAACGAATCAAGATATGGCCTCAATACGCTATGCATCAAGCGCATGAAAGCTGCTGGGCATTAGTTAGCCCGAAAGACATAATGAGGAACTCGTAATGACCATACTGAATCCTGAAGGAAGTCTTCGGGATATCTGGCTCCCGAATCTTCAACTGATGATAACTAGAGCGCAAATCAATCTTGGAGAACACCTGTGCGCCTGGCTGATCAAATAAGTCATCAATACATGGCAAAGGATACCGGTTCTTCACTGTAACTTTGTTCAACTGGCGATAGTCAATGTACATACGCATAAAACCGTCCTTCTTCTTCACAAACAACACAGGAGCACCCCAAGGCGAAACACTGGGTCGAATGAAACCCTTACCCAACAACTCCTGTAACTGATCCTTCAACTCATTCAACTCAGGAGGAGCCATGCAATACGGGGGAATAGAAATGGGTTGAGTGTCCGGCAACAAATCAATACCAAAATTGATATCTCTATCGGGCGGCATGCCCGGAAGATCAGCTGGAAACACATCATAGAAATCACGAACCACTAGGACTGAATCAATAGAAGTGGTGTCAACACCGACATCCCTCACATAAGCTAGATAAGCAGCACACCCCTTCTCAACCATACATTGAGTTTTAAGGAAGGAAATAACCCGACTGGGGATGTGATCTAGAGTACCACTCCACTCAATACGTGGAATGCCTGGCATAGCCAGCGTCACGGTCTTGGCGTGACAATCAAGAATAGCATGATGGGGTGACAACCAATCCATTCTTAGAATAATATCGAAGTCAACCATACCGAGCAACAAAAGATTAGCCCTGGTCTCAAAACCACAAATAGTGACCAAACACGACCGATACACACGGTCCATAACCACAGAATCTCCCACTGGAGTAGAAACATAAATCGGGGCACTCAAAGAATCTTGAGGCACACCCAGATGTGAAGTAAAATAAGAGGAAACATATGAAAACGTACAACCAGGATTGAATAGAATCGATGCCTCTCTGTGACTAACCAATACAATACATGTGATAACAAAATTAGAGGCGACAACTGCAGCATGACTAGGAATAGCATAAAATCTGGCCTGGCCCCTCCCTCGAGGGCGGCGTCTATCACCATGATCCCCGCCCTTGGCTGGCTGGGCAGGTGGGGTGGTAGCTGGAGTTGCAACGATGGCATGCTTACCCTGTCGAGCATGCGGAGGCTGTGAAGTCTATGAAGGCGCACCCTTCCCATGTCGGAGGCACTTCCTAATTAGATGGCGAGTATCCCCGCACTCAAAACAAGCTCTGGGAGGGCGCGGTGGATGTGACTGACTAGGCCCGCTCCCGCTAGACCGACCCCTGGAGGTACCCCGCGCAGGAGGCGTTCTGGAAACTGGGGGAGCATAGTAAGGCTCCTGAGGTGCTGGGGAAGTTGGAGTACCACCGGCTGTGGGCAATGCTGAATGAACTGAACGACCAAAATAACCCCTACCATATTGACCGGCTGCAGCAGTACGAGCACTAGAGAAATGACCCGACTCACGAGACCTCTTGGCCTCCCTCTCTCCTTGCTCCCTAGCGAGCATACCCTCAATCCGTCCGGCAATACTCACTGCCTACTGATAAGGCACATCCATCTCTAGCTCCCTAGCCATGCTATACTGGATAGGCGGAATAAGACCCTCAATAAACCTTCGCACTCTCTCCCGGACCGTGGCAACCAAACCTGGTGCATGTCTGGCCAACCGGGTGTAATTGATGGCATACTCAGATACTGTTATAGTGCCCTGGCGCAACCTCTCAAACTCTGCACGCCAAGCATCCCTGAGGCTCTGGGGAATGAACTCCCTCATAAACATGTCATAGAACTGTGTCCAAGTCAGCGAGGCAGACTCGACTAGACTATCCAACTCATATGTACACCACCAATCATAAGCGACACCTCAAAGCTGAAAAGCAGTAAAAGAAACCTCACTAGACTCCATTATGCCCATAGTACCGAGGATGCGATGACACTCCTCTAGAAATCCCAAGGCGTCATCTGAAGCTAGGCCACTGAACAATGGGGGATCATACATCTTAAACCTCTCCAACCTGCACTGTTCGTCCTCGGAGGCAGCTGACCCACCTCCGGGTTGTACTGGTGCGCGGCATGCGGTATAGGAATAACCTCTGGAGCTACTCCATGGGCACTCGTTGATCGGGAGTGCGGGTTGCGGGAGTCTGGGCCCCTCCCCCAGCCTGAGATATGGCTGCAGTGAGAGGAAGCAATCCCGCCTAAGCCAGAGTAGTGTACATGCTCATGAACTGAGCTAGAGTCTCCTGGAGTGCTGGAGTCGTAGTAACTGTAGTATGTGTACCAGGTGCCTGTGCTCTAACCTGATCCACAGATGGTGCCTCAGCAGTAGCACGTGCGGGTGATTTGGCTGCACCTCGGGCACGTCCTCGGCCTCTACCCCGTCCCCGGCCTCTAGCGGCGGCAGCAGGGGACGTGGGTGCCTAATCCTCACATGTAGCACGTGTCCTCACCATCTATGAGAGAATAGAAGACAGAAGTTAAAAATAGGTGTCAAAACACCGCATGACAAAGAATTAAAAAGAAATGAAGATTTTTCCTAAATAGTTATATAGCCTCTCGTAGATAAATACGGACGTATCTGTATCGATCAGCGAGACTCTAATAAACCGGCCTATGTCCCTTGACTCCTATGAAACTAGAGCTCTGATACCAACTTGTTACAACCCTGGTTTACCAATCGTGAACCTTTTATGACGGCACCTAGTCTTCGCGACTAGGTAAGCCTAACACAATTGCGGAATTTATAGCATTTACGAACAACCAAAAATAAAAGTGGAATAACATAGGTAAATGTAATAGGTGCCGCTTGGCAATACACTTTATCACAATTACCAAAACTATAACCTCCAAGACCCGGAAACTCACGAGCAAACACAGGCTAAAGAGTGTAAAACTGTAGCTCTATCCTCCAAGAGTATCTATACAACTGAAACAAAAGGGAAATGAACTAATGTCACTAAGGAATAACAGAAGGAGACTTTCCGGATCTGTGGATGCAGTAGATGCATACCTCAAGTCTCCCGAATAGCTCCGCGATCACCGATAGTGTGCCTGATCAGATGTACCTGGATCTGCACAACAAAAGTGTGCAGAAGAGTAGCATGAGTACACCACGGCGGTACTCAGTAAGTGCCAAACCTAACCTCGATGGAGTAGTGACAAGGAAGGTCAGGGCCATACTGAGAATAACCATAATAACAATATCGTACAGTGTAAAGCATGAAAAAATCAGAAATGACAGCAAAATAAGATAGAAACTACAAGGCATTGACAATTAAGCTAAACAAGGAAAATAACACAACAAGTACAGGATCAAAAGCACAGGATCTCTGAGAATTGAACCCGCGGTCAATTTAACTCAGAGTTAAGCTAATCAAGAAAAAATAACACAAAAAGTACATAATCAATAGCATGGGATCTCCGGGAATTGAACCCATGGTCCATTTAACTCAGTAGCACAAGATCTCCGGGAATCGAACCCACAATCCATTTATATCAGTGACCAGGATCTCCAGGAATTGAACCCGCAGTCCATTAATATCAGTAGCCAGGATCTCTGAGAATCGAACCCGCAGTCCATTTATATCAGTAACCAGGATCTCCGAGAATTGAACCCATAGTCCATTTATATCAGTAACTCAAGATCTTCGAGAATCGAACCCATAGTCCATAGAACAAACACAATCAAACAAGGAAAATACATAAAGAAAATGGAATACACTACTATGATTAACAATTAAATTCAATCTCAACATGTTCCACGTAATTTCAATTAAGACAAATAAGCATTTAGACAGTTAATCCTATCTAATCATACTCTTCTAACTAACACAAGATAAGTCTTCCATTTAACCCATTCAAATAACAGAGATAACACCAACTGAACAATTCAAGTAAAGTAGATTTTTCAACAATTTGCACAAGTACATGTCTGTCACCTCATGTACAAGGCATTTAAATCAACACATAATATATCCTAAGGGGAGAGGTCCCCCACACAAGGTTAGACAAGTCACTTACCTCAACCCGGTACAAAACCGCTAAGAAACAATGCCCTTGCCACGAGTATCCGACTCCGAGTGGCCCAAATCTATTCAAACCAAGTACATATTGTAAATAACATTGCAAGTAACTGACTACACTATAAAAATTAAAGCTAAGGCACAAAAATGGGTAAAATGACCAAAATACCCCTCCATCCATCAGCTCAGAATCAAAATATTTTTACGTTTTCAGAACCCTCGTACTCACACGAGTCTAACCATATAAAAATTTCCCAGATCGGAGGCCAAATGCCCCGTCAAATCATCAATATTAGTTCTAAGAAATTTACCCCAAGTTTCATCCAAAATCCGAAATTAATGGAAGAATTCGAGTTTTGATTAGTGGATATTAATCATAAGGGAGTAAGCAATCGTTACCCAATAATTGCCTCTGAAAATCCCTCAAAAAATCTCCCAAAACCGAGCTCCCAAGCTTGAGTTTTTGCAAAAAGGGAAGAACCCTCATTTTGAAATGTTATATTCTGCCCAGGTCTTTTTTTCACTGCGATCGCATGAAGTGAGATGCGATCGCAAAGAAGTAAAATTTTGGGGCCTAAAATTGGTCTATGCGATCACGGCAGTGTGCCATGCGATCGCGAAAGAGGGGAAATTACTACAATGCGATCGCAGCTAGGAGTCATGCGATCGCGTAAGAGAAATGCCCAAAGCTACGTGATCACGGGCTGAATCTTGAGATCGCGATGAAGGAATCGGCCCCCTTCCAGAACTACTCTATGTGATCGCGGATGGAAGGATGCGATCGCATAGAAGAACATCAGATACCAGCAATTGAGCAAATCATGAAGTTCCAAAAACCACCCATTAGGCATCCGAAACACACCCGAGGCCCCCGGGACCTCAACCATACCTACATACATGACCCATAACATCATTCAAACTTGTTCAAATCCTTAAAACTCCTAAAACAATGCCAAAAACATGAATTAACCCAAGATTCAAGCCTATGAACTTCGAATTCTAGCCAAACACATTTTCGATCAAAAACCTATCCAAAACTTGTCTGAATGACCTGAAATTTTGCACGCACATCCAAAATGACAAGACAAAGCTACATCAACTTCCAAAATCCCCAACCGACCCTCGGATAAAAAATTTACTATCGAACCGGAATTTCAAAAATTTTAAACTTCGGCATTTCAAGCCTTAATGTGCTACGAACCTCCAAATTACATTCCGAACACGCTCCCAACCCCGAATTCACCTAACGGAGCTAAAGGAACCATCGAATTTCCATTCCAAAATCATCTTCATACTGTTCTGAATACGAACCATTTTTCAACTATTAAGCTCTCATTTAGGGACTAAGTGTCCCAAAACACTCTGAATTCTAGAACCGAACATTCCGGCAAACCAAAATAACAGATATGGACTTAGGGAAAGCAGTTAATGGGGGATTGGGGTGTAAATTCCAAAAATAACTGGCCGCGTCGTTACATGTTCGAACCTCAAGAGCCTAAATATGGTCCATACTTGTTCCAGGTGAGATCCTTGCCAAACCTTCTCATTTCTAGGGTTTTTTGTGAAACCCTGAAAGCATGTTCGAGGTTCTTTCTTCCCTTGTTTTCTTAGATCTATGACAGATCTATGTTATACTCGATGTTTTAATGCTTTATCCTAATTATTTCTTTTAAAATCAGTTTGTGCAAATTAGGGTTTTCGAAATCTTAAAAAATGATTCGTCTTCTTCTTCTTTCTTTATGTGAATCTATTTGTTCATTCCATTTCTTGTGTGATTTTTCTTATATGTTTCGCCATTAATATGCATTTTCTCTATTTTCTATGACATGCTTTACATGCCTATCTTATGCGTTCCTTTACCATTTTCTGACTAAGTTTTGCTTGTCTTTACTGGACCTTCGTTTGAGTTCTAGACCTGTTTCTTCTACTGTTTCCTAAGCGCTATGTCACCTCTGAACTTGCTAAAGTTTTGAGCCTTCTTTTAAACTTGTTCTTTATGATTCTTCACTTTACTACTTCTAACTTGCTACGTGTGTTTGCATGTTTCCTCAAGGAACTCTTCCCTAAGCTTATTGTAAGGGCTTGCCTTCTCTTTTCTGTACCCTACTCTAATTTGAAACCCTAGACTAAACTGGAATCTTTCCTTTGATTATAATTTGAAACCTCTTATGACCATCTTTTCTGTTTGATACTGGCATGCTTATATACGAGGGTTTTCTTCTAAATTGATTATGTTAGCTTGTGATTGATTTCAATCCCCTTTTACTAAGGCTTGATTGATTTTGTTACTGATTTTTACAGCTTAACCTCTTTCCTCCTTCTCCTGACTAAGTTCATTCAAAGACTTTTAAATTTTTGGCTGTTTGATTGATTTACTTTCCTTATTTCTCCAAACCATGTACTATAGGATTCTTGCCTTAAATAGATTATATGTACTTACCCTTATTATGCTACTCTAAAAAGGCTTTCATTATTTTTCCTTTCCTTAATTACTCATTTCCATTTGAAATCAAATTCCTTTGACTAAGGAAGATCCTACTTGATTGACTGAAATTTTATTTCCTTGCCCCTTTTGTTTACTTATTTTTTGCACTATAAAAAGAAGTTCTTTTTCTGCACCTTGGCAAGAGGAACACACACAAACTTCTAAATTAAGACATGTTTTTCAAATACTTCTCACTTTCACCCTACTCCTTTCTCTTTACTGTTTGGAGCATTCTTGAGTTTCTCTTGAACTCACAATACTTGCGGAGGATTTGATCCTGCTGACTGCTGGCTATTTGTTTGTTTTTGTTGTTTACTATCCTAAAACTTACAATTGGTATGTCCCTTCAGTTAAATAATAGCCTCTAACTATGTGTTTATTTTCTCTCCTTCTGTCATGCCTTCACTATGTCTGTTATGCCTCTTCCTTTATGTTTCAGCACCTTTAATCCGTTATGTTTTCCTGCTGTCTCCATGTTCCGGTAAATGCTTTTCCTATGTGATTCCCTGCTCCTTTCGTCCCCTCTTGTGTGTGAGTGCAGTTCTGAGTCATGGTAGCATTCTATTATTGCCACCCATGACTTAGAATCAGGTTCTCTTGAACCTCTGCTCAAATAAATCCCCACTCCCTTTCCCCTCTTATGTGTTGAGTTTTGACTCAAGTCTAGTGGTCCTAATTACCATCCAGGCCCAAGTCTGACTTCTAAAGTCTGCTCCTAATTGTTTGGCCCAAGCAGAGGGTCAGGGGTGTGCCAGTCTATGCCTTGGATGGGTATGACCACCCTCTACTATAGTTCCCTCTCTAACTTTGCACTTATTCCTGGTTCTAAGTTCTGCCCCCCCTTTGGTAAGCCATGCTTTGGGACCCTGGAGTTCCCTCTAAACTTGGATGCTTTAGGGCTGGCTACTCTGTACTACATTATTCTGTTCTAATTATCATTCAAAGTGTAAGCACTGCCTGGAGCCCTTGAGACTCCTTGGAACTCTGAAACACTTTGGATAAGAGAAGGCTTTGGAAATCTAGAATCCGGAATTGGTGAAACACATGTTATTGGGTATTGAGATTGAATTAGGCTTCTCAGATCTAGTTGTAGGATTTGATGTATCTATTGTTTCTTTATTGTCTCCTGATTCTGTAATAATCTTGTAAAAAGAACTCGCGGAGTATTAGTAAATGGTGCGGAAGGGGTTTACTTTGTTGCATGTAATTAATGCTAGATCTCATGCATGTAGGATTAATGTCGTAATTTAATCACTTAGATATCATGCCTATAGAATTAATGTCGTAGTTCAATCACTTAGATACCATACCTATAGGATTTATGTCATAATTCAATCACTTAGATACCATGCCTATAGAATTACTGTCGTAATTCAATCACTTAGATACCATGCCTATATGATTAATGTCGTAATCATCTAGAAAATCTATCTATAGGGTTAATGCTTTATCATCTTGTAAATCATTAGAAACCCTGCCTATAGGAATTAATATCATGTAAGAAATTGCATATAGAAACCATGTCCATAGGAAATGCATACGCGTTAGGCAAAACTATAAGATAACCAAACCCGCCTTCCATTTACCCACTCTGTAATAAGTTCTAAAATCCAAAACAAATATGTCTCGCTTAATTTTTTTAAGTAATAATAACTTGGTAACTGGTTTTAACATTTCAGTGTCACACATTTAAAATTTCTGCCATTCTTTTAACTTTTTTGCTCATCTCTTGAAGCTATCTTTCGAAACAGTCCTTTAATTCACTCTTTCTTTAAAGGTTTTTTTTCCATTTTTACAAGTCTCCTGTATTTTTACTCAAACAAATCTGCAGATTCCAAAGTCATTTCTGAACTTCTGCCATTTTCAACTTCCTGTTAAAATTCTTATGCATTAGGCTCTTGTTTGAAATTAGTGCTTTCTAAATAGCTCGTTTAAAATACTACAAGTTCTGACAAGCTGAGTTGCCTAATGCAGACTTTTTATCTAGTTCTATGTGTTAAACTGGTCCGTCTGCCGCTTAAATTTAATTTTAAGATCAAACAAGTATGTGTAAGGCATGATAAACTAAGTGTTATCTTATTTACGGGGTTTTATGTCAGCCTTGCATGTTTGTCTGTCAATCCCCTTATTTGCTATTTGTTTTGTTTGTCGCTACTAGAATTTTGTTCTTTTAAATCCCATATATGCCTCTACCCCTTTACTCCCCTTTAGGATTACAAGTCCTAATACCCCGGGACTGATAGGTTGGGACGGGTACTAGTATGCAATATGCAAACGAGACTAATCGCATTGAAATACCTTCACGGGGTGGGGAGGGTAGATATGGAGATGATGATAACAGTATAACACCATGCGTACAATTGGGTACCAGTGTTGTGCGAATGATCCATGTAATGTATAAACCTAGGACCCCCTTCTTTGTCCTTTTATTTGCAATGTCTTCTTTAATTCTGTTCCTCAAGTTAATTCCTTTTTTTAAAAAAATGTCTCCTTCTGTCTATTTTACCCTTTTCAAAACCTGAAACTTATTCGTAATTTTTATGTGCAAAGCTTTATTTATTTTCTCTCACTTCTTTTAAAGTCACAATTAAGCATGACCGGGAACCACACTAGTGGATCTTGGGGGGTGTCTAACACCTTCCACTCGAGATAATCTCAAGCCCTTACCCGAACTCTGGTTTTCTTTCAAATCTTTCTCTTTTTTTTTAAAGTGTCCTAATGCACTATAATCATTAGGTGGCGACTCTTCAAATTCCATAACTCGATTCCTCAAAAGGAAATAAGAGTTATTTTTTCCATAATGTTGTAAACCCGATTTCTCCTTCTTTAAATGGGCAAAAAAGGGGGCGTCGACAATCTGTTAGCAGTCTTCCAGGTATAAAATCTGCTTGGCTCTCATCCACCAAAGTGCTCATCAATTGTGTTAGCCTACATGTTAACATCTTGGATATAATCTTGCATAAAGTGGTGCAACATGAGATTGGCATATATTCTCTGATAGATGCAGGATTCTTCACCTTGGGAATTAGAGTGAATGTTGTAGTGTTAATTGCCTTATGCACCTTCCCTATACAAAAGAAGTCCAGAACAACTTTAGTTATTTCTTCTCCAGTAATAAGCCATATATTTTTGAAAAAATATGAATTGAAACCATCTCCTCCTGGTGCTTTCATATCATGTATCCCCTTTAATGCTTGTAAGACCTCCTCTTTAGTAAAAAGTCTTACAGGCTACAGTTGTTGCTCCCTTGAAAGTACTGGTCCATTCTTTATCCTCCCAGGGTGAATTGCAGGAATACTCTGAGCAGCTGTCCCTAGAAGTTATTTATGAAAACCAGTTATTTCCTCTTCAATACAATTAGGCTTTGTCAGTACACATCATTTGCTATCCACTAGTTTTGTTACCTGATTCTGCATTTTCCTTCCCTTTATAGTAGCAAAGAAATATGCACTATTAATATCCCACTCTTTTAGCCATTGCACTCGAGATTTCTATTTTTATATTGATTCTTCTGTCATACTTCATTTTTCCAGTTGGACTAGTAGTTTTTTCTCTTCTTTAACTAGACTACTTGATCTGTCTGCATGGTTCATTTTCTTTTATATGTCTTTCAGTTGTTCTTGCTAGTTTTTATCCTCCATGTTAATGTATTTAGTTCTATTCAGCCTCTTCAATGCTGCTTTGACATTCTTCAAACTCTTTTATACTGCTATCATTTTCCCTTTATGCAAGTACCAATTTTTCTTTATTAGCTTTTCAAACTTATGATGATCCACCATGCAATTATAAAACTTGAAAGACCTTTTTTTTACTATCGCAATAATCTTCAACTTCTATGCTTATTGGAGAGTGATAAAAGAAAAGAGTCTCCGTTACATATGCTTGTATATGAGGCATAATAGTTATCCATTGATCATTCACGATTGCCCTATCTATTCTGCTGAAGACATGGCTATTTGTCCATGCATATGACTTCCCAGCAGTTAGTAATTCTGTTAGGTTGCAATCATCCAGTAACTCTATAAAATGTTTTGCCATGATCTTGCACTTCTCTGCATGCATTCTATCATCCACTCCTAGAACAACATTGAAATCCCCCATCATCAACCATGTTCATCCGATTTGTTTTTCTATGTTCCTGAGTGAACTCCACATATCTTTCATGTCTTGCACTGTATGCAGACCATACACTACAGTGAACTGGAATTCATTATTATTGCGCACCATTTAGACTTGTCCATGAATAATTTGAGCACCACTCGCAATGAATGTGAAGCTAATAAACTTTCAATTCCATACTACCCATAGTCTACCTTTATAGGAGATTGTGACATTGTGACACCAACTCCACCCCGACATTATTTTATTTATGATTTGGTTAGTTTTTGCTTCATGAATTCTATGTTCAATTATTGCTATCATCTTTACCTTATTTTCCTTCAACAACACTGTAAGCACATGAATTTTATAGAATTAAAATTCATATTAATTTGGATAAATTCCTAAATTCAATAAGTGTCAAGCCTAGATTAAAATTAATTTTTTAAGTCCGCCATGGATTTAAATTAAAGTTCAACTTTATTTGGGCCAATTCATTTAGTTGGATTCCAAAAGACAAGCCCGTTTTACTAGCCCAAAGTCCAAATGGCTAGTAGCCCATCTTAAAGCCCATGCTCATGCCACATGTCAAGTGACATGGCAATCCAAGTCAAAAGAATGAGCCAATAAAATCATGCCACGTATCAAGTGATGTGGCAATTCAAGCCAAGTAAATGAGCCAATTAAGTCATGAAATGTGTCAAGTGACTTGGCAATCCAAGCCAAATAAGTGAGCCAATTAAATTATGCCAATTGTCTAGATGGTATTGGTCATTTAAAATGGACCAATCAAATCGTGGAGCCACACCACTCCCTACAACTATAAATAGAGGTCTTTATAAAGCTAGAAGACGGAAGAATCATGAACAAGAAGCAAGCAGAGAGCTCGTGGATCAAACACCGCAGATTTCTCTACAAGCTACAAGTTCAATAAATCAAGCTACAAGTTCAAGCACTCAAGCTACAAGTTCAAGTTTAAGTTCAAGATCAAGAACGAAGCCGAATCAAATACCAAGGCGTTCAAGAATCAAATTACTTGTTCGTGATCAAGCACAAATTCAAGTTCAAGGAGGAAATTCAAGATCAAGCTTTACAAGCCCTTGAATCAAATCAAAATCAAGTTTATAAATATACTTTACATTCTTGAAGAATCAGAGAAATACCATAGAGATTGTAACACTTTCATTTATTGAAATCAAATACAACATTTGTCACACAATTTTCCAGTCTTGATTATTTAATTTTCTCGACGCGAAAATTTGTTGTTAGAAATTTCTGGCACGCCCAGTGGGACAATCTCTACCTCTCATCTCTTCAAATTACCAAATTTCAAGAACACAGAAATGTCTCCTAAGAAGATCAACTTCAAACTCGCTACTGCTAAGGCTACGGATTCCAAGTATTCATCTGATGTGGAAAACTTGTTGGATGCTACTGTGAAAAGCATAGGACCTGTCACTAGGAACAAAGCAAACTTTCTGGGACAAAAAGAATTTCAAATGTCGTCTGCGTCCGTTCCAATTTTTGATCTTCAATCCTCAAAGGGAAAAGATCCTTTCCAACTGAATTGTAAGAAGGAGCGAACATTGCTGAAATTTTGAAAAGACATTGGCTCTACTTAGCCGTTCTAGATCTAAGAACAGTATCATATAGGGTGATGATAATGTCTTAATCACTGGATCTGCTCCAAGCACTCCACGTGAGTTGTTCCACTCAAAGTATGGTATAAGATAAAATCTGTGCTTTTCTCCACTATCCACGACGGTTATCCAAGCAATTGTGACTAATACCTCAACTGTTGAAGAACAACTCGCAAATTTAACAAAGGAAATTAAAGGGTTAATGAAGCATATGCAAGAGGGAGACTCATCTGCAAGGTAGACAACAACTCCTAAAGAATTTCTGATTTCATCTGACAGGGTTATTCCCATTGACCAATTGAAGAACTTTATTATGGGAACCATCAAAGATAAGTACGATGTTGCTGCCAAGTCTTCTCTCGCATATGCAAATCCATATACTCCGAGAATTGATACTTTGAAGATGCATGCAGGTTATCAACCCCCAAAGTTTCAACAATTTGATTGTAAAGGGAATCCAAAGCAATACATTGCACACTTTGTTGAAACTTTTAATAATGCTAAAACCTATGAAGATTATATTGTCAAGCAGTTTGTCTGTTCCTTAAAAGGAAATGCTTTTGATTGCTACACTAATCTTGAGGCTGGTTTCATCGATGGATGGGAGCAACTTGAACATGAATTTCTCAACCGCTTCTATAGCACAAGGTAAACCATAAGCATGGTTAAACTCACAAACACACGTCAATGGAAGGATGAACCAGTTGTCAATTTCATTAATCAAGAGAGGAATGCGAGCCTCAATTGTAAGACAGACTTAGTGAAGCTTCTGGAATAGAAATGTGTATTCAAGGAATGCACTGGGGACTTTGCTACATCCTGCAGGATATCAAGCCTAAGTCTTTTGAAGAATTGGCTACAGGAGCCCATGATATGGAGCTAAGTATGTATTCAAGTGGAAATCAATGGCCACCTGTTTATGAACCTCGCATGGTAAAGGGAAAACAAGAAATAAAGAAGGGGGGCAAGTTTTTGCCAAAGTCTGGAAGCAAGGAATCAATGAATGTTAATGCTTTGCCACTAAAGGTCACTACAAAAGTGAGTAAGAAAAAAAGTGTGAAGACAACATCCTTAAAGGATAAAGTTGGCTGAAAGTTGACTCTGAAGGAAATGCAAGCGAAAGAATATCCATTTGTGGACTCCGATGTCCCAGCAATTTTTGAAGAGCTCCTTGAGTTGAAACTCATTGAGTTACCCGAAATGAAGAGGCCAGATGAAGTAGGGAAGACTAATGATCCAAATTATTGCAAGTACCATCGGTTGCTTGGCCACCCTATTAAAAAGTTCTTTGTTTCAAGGAGAAAGTCATGGACTTGACCACTAAAGGAAAATCTTGCTTAAGGATGAGAAAGACAGTTCGAATCAAGTCTCTTTCACTTTTGGCTCACTTGATCCCATTATCCTTTGCAATTTTGTTGAAGTACATGAATGTGATGACATCCAAACTGCATCATCACCAAATATGATTAAATTTGGTGACTTTAAACCTATAGATGTGAGCAAACCATTGCTTCCCCCTGTGGCGTATAAACCAATAGTGGAGGAAAGATCTCAAGAGAAAAGTGAATCACATGATAATCAAACTGATGATGAAGGTTGGATTTTGTCACTCAGCGGAGACACTGCAAGACAAATTCACAAAGGGAGTCAAATAAGCAGTTGACTAGGGTAAAAATGGTAAAAAAAAACCCAAGAAGAAAATAATAAAGAAGAACTGGAAGAAAACAAAAGTGGGGGAGGATCATTATCAAAGGCTACGTTGTCCAGTGACATTGGAGGAATTCCTGCCAATCCGGTTACACCCGCAAACTTCCTGTGAATATATCAAGGCCTCATGTTGTAAGATAGGTGAAGAAGAAACAAATAAAAAGGATCCATAATTGCTGCCACCTCCCCTGCCTAAAAAACTCACTAGAATTCTAAAGAAATGGACGTTTGTGATGCAAAAATCACATTTATTGATGATGATCTTTTTCTTGGTGAAACATACCATAATCGCCCCCTATTTATGGTTGGCTTTGTGCGAGAACAGAGAATAAGTAGAATCTTGATCGATGATGGGTATGGTGTCAATATTCTCCCAATTCGTACCATCAAAGAGCTTGGCATACCAACTGATGAACTATGTAAAAGTCGTGTGATGATCCAAGGATTCAATCAAGGGGGGCAAAGAGCCATAGGGGCTATCAAATTGGAAATAAATATGGGAGATTTGAATTCGAGTGCATGGTTGCACGTGATCGACGCGAAAACCTCATGTAATATCTTGTTAGGAAGGCTATGGCTACACGAGAACAAAGTGGTTTCATCCTCCTTCCATCAATGCTTGAAATACTGCGAAGGTGGGGTCGAAAAGGAGATAATTGCCAATGATAAGACCTTTACCGAGGCTGAATCATACTTTGTCAACGCAAAATTCTACTTAAAGAATTACGTCTCAAAGGAGGTTAAGGTTGATGATATGATATTGACCAAAATGTTGCAAAGAAGGTTGATGCAACAACTAGCAAGGAAAATATTACAGTTGAAGAAGATTAGGTATTTCATGATAGGAACAAGATGAATGAGTTATCTTCAAGTAAGAAAGTGACTCTTATTCTTCGCTATGTCCCAAAGGCAAGGAAGGCCGAAGATCCATCTTCTGAACTACTAGGTAAGGTGTTAGGAGACTTGACCCTTCCTATCAAGCGAATTAATGCAATCAAGTTGTCTACAAAGTTTCTCAAAGGGTTTGTCAAATCATCAAGCCACATTTCGCTTCCAAATCTAGCACTTCCTACAAAGCGCACAAATGAGGGCTTTGACCCAAATGCCTACAAGTTGTTGGCAAAAGCTAGATATGATCCCAATGAACCATCCAAGTTGGGAAAGATCCTGCCTAAAACTTCAAACCTTACTCAAAAGACGATGATGGAGAAAGGGTACCCACTGAAGCAATCACGTGAAGGATTGGGTTACAAACAACCCCCGCCAATCCGTATCTCTATTAAAAGGGCAAGTTGTAACTACATTACTGCTAAAGAAGTGTCTACGACACTTAATAACAAGCCTTCTATGTTTGACCGAATTACGAAACCAAGGACCTAAGTCTTTGATAGGTTGGGACCACTGAAGAAGGAAAACAAGCACCATGGAAATAATCGAAAGATTGGAGCACCAATCTCCATTAAAAAAGAGCTTTTGACCACAGACTACCTAAGTCTAATTCCTTCTAGAATGAGGCGAGGGACAAAGCTTGTAGTTTAGTGTGGAGAGGTCCTCAAAGCAAAGGCTCATACCATAGTCTATACTAAGGAACGAGAGGAAGATGAAGAAAGTGTGGGGTCATCATATCATATCATTATTCGTGATGAACAAAATGCTTCACCCTATACGGAAATCGAGAAAAAGATCCTTGATATTTATGTATGTCGTCACATATCTTTCAATGATGATGACCCTCAAGAAGATGAAGACGCTAAAGATGCACCACCAGAGCTTGAAGAAGGGGTGAAGACAATGGTTGATGCATTAAAAGAAGTCAATCTCGGAGTAGTTGAAGTCCAAAGCCCACAAATATTAGTGCCTCTCTAACTGGTGATGAAGAGAGAAAATATATTGAGCTACTTAAGGAGTTCAAAGATGTATTTGCTTGGAGATACAAAGAAATGCCAGGTTTAGACCCCAAGGTGGTTGTTCATCATCTTGCTGTCAAATGAGGCGCTCGTCCTGTAAAACAAGCACAACGTAGCTTCAGACTTGAGCTGTTTCCCTTGATTGAAATCGAAGTTAACAAGCTTATTGGGGCTGGTTTTGTTCGTGAAGTTAAGTATCCTTCATGGATTTCAAGCATCGTCCCTGTAAGAAAGAAGAATGGCCAAATTCGAGTTTGTGTCGACTTTAGGGACCTAAATAACGCTTATCCTAAGGATGAATTTCCTCTTCCTATCCCTGAACTAATGATTGATGCAACAACTGGATACGTGGCGATGTCTTTCATGGATGGTTCATCTGGATATAACCAAATTCGCATGGAACCGAAGGACGAAGAACTTACTGCCTTTCGCACCCCTAAAGGTATATACTGCTACAAGGTAATGCCCTTCGGTTTGAAGAATGCTGGTGCTACATATCAACGTGCCATGCAAAATATTTTTGATGACATGCTTCATAAAAACAAGGAGTGTTATGTTGATGACTTGGTAGTAAAGTCAAGGAAGAAAGATGATCACTTGCAAGATTTGAACGGCTTCAGAGATACCAACTCAGAATGAATTTGTTGAAGTGCGCTTTTGGATTTAGTTCTGGGAAGTTCCTCAGTTTTATTATTCGACATCGAGGTATCAAAATTCTTCAAGCTAAGGTGGATGCTATCTTGAAAATGCCCGAGCCTAGATATATTCATGAATTAAAAAGCTTGCAGGGTAAGTTGTCATATCTTAGAAGATTTATTTCGAATCTGGCGGGAAGGTGCCAACCATTTAGTCGCCTCATGAAGAAAGGGGTTCCTTTTAAATGGGACCAAGCTTACAGAAATGATTTTGAAAGCATTAAGTCTTATCTTATGAAACCTCTAGTACTGGCATCCCCCATACCTGGAAAGCCACTTATATTATATATTTCAGCAAAGGAAAGGTCAGTAGGAGCGCTTCTCGCTCAAGGAAACAATAAAGGCAAAGAAAATGCGCTTTATTACTTGAGTAGGATGATGACGCCAAATGAGCTCAAGTATTCTCCTATTGAGAAGTTATGTTTGGCACTTGTCTTCTCTCTTAAAAAGCTTAAGCATTACTTCCAAGCTCACATTGACTCATCTAAAAAACGAACCCTATCAAGTTTGTCATGTCTAAACCGGTCCTAAGTGATCGATTAGTGAGGTCAAGAATGCGACCACAAACCTGATATGCGGACCGCATTCTTGCCGCAAAGCTCACTTGTACTCTCATATTGACCATCCAATTCCAGATGATTGGGATTTGTTTGATGAATTGCCTGATGAAGATGCAATAGTCATAGAAATTCAGCCTCCTTGGAAGATGTATTTTGATGGCGCTGCACATCATGAAGGAGCTGGCGCTGGAATAGTGTTTATCACTTCTCAAGGAGAAGTTTTTCCCTATTCTTTCACTCTAACACAACGGTGCTCCAACAATGTTGCTGAATATCAAGCGCTCATACTTGGGCTTGAAATGGCTGTGGATATCAAACAATTGCAATTACAAGTTCTTGGAAATTCCAAGCTAGTGATGAACCAGATTTTGGGTAGCTATGAGGTCAAGAAGCCAGAGTTGGTGCCATATCACAAATATGCTAAAAGATTGATAAGTTGGCTTGGAGAAGTAGCTATTCAACACATGCCGAGAAAGGAAAATAAGAGAGCCAATGCATTAGCAGCCTTAGCTTCTATATTATCTTTGCCTGATCAGACACAAGTCCCTACTTGCCAAAGATGGGTAGTTCCTCCACCAAATGACTATGAGGAAGAAGAAAGCGAAGTTGAGCGTATTGCTTCCGTTCTTGAGGTTGAAATTGAAGACTGGCGACAACCATTAATAGATTATCTTTGTTACGGTATATTGCCAGAAAATCCCCAAAGGAAAACAGAAATCCGAAGGAGATCCCCTCGTTTTCATTATTACAAGAATACACTCTATAGACGATCATTTGATGGAGTGCTCCTACGTTGTTTGGGGACTGACGAATCCCTTCAAGCATTGCAAGAGGCACACTCTGGAGTATGTGGTGCGCATCAATCTAGGCCAAAACTTCATTTCCATGTTCCCCGATTTGGGGCGTGACACCGACCATGGTGAAGGATTGTTTGGATTACACTTGGAGGTGTAAAGCTTGCCAATTCCATGCTATCTTCATACATCAACCACCTGAAGTATTACACCCAACTGTTGCTTCTTGGCTAACCTTCTTTTCTTCTTCAATCATGGTATTTGTGAGGTGTACATTGATAAAGTCTTCTGGTGGACATCTATACATTTTGGCCACAACTGACTACGTCATCTGAGTCAATATTATCTATCGCTTTGGCATTTCTCGATATATATTGACAGACAATGGCAAGCCATTTGATAACAAGTTGATGAATAAAATATGTGATCTTTTTGGCTTCAAGCAACGCAATTCCTCCATGTATTATGCTGCTGCCAATGGACTTGCTGAAGCATTTAACAAGACGCTCTGTAGCTTATTGAAGAAGGTTGTCTCTAAGTCTAAGAGAGATTGGCATGAAAGGATGGAAGAAGCTCTTTGGGCATATAGGACCACATATCGCACACCAACGCAAGCGACCCCTTATTTGCTTGTTTATGGAGTTGAAGCAGTCCTTCCACTTTAGTGTCAAATTCCATCATTGCGGCTTGCTATTCAAGAAGGACTCACCGATGAAGAAAATGCTCGGTTGCGCATTGAAGAATTGGAAACTCTTGATGAAAAGAGGCTAGAAGCTTAACAAATCCTTGAATGTTATCAAGCTCGCCTATCTCGATCTTTTAACAAAAGGGTACGCCTTAGATCTTTCCAAGTGGGTGACCAAGTTCTTGTGGTCAAAAGGCCTATTATTACCTCTCGTCGATCTAGGGGCAAATTCTCTGCTAAGTGGGATGGACCATATATCGTACAAGAGGTATACTCAAGTGGCGCTTACAAGATAGTTGACTTGGAAGGTTTGCGGATTGGCCCCATCAACGGGAAATTCATGAAGGTTTGCGGATTGGCCCCATCAATTGCATGTCACTCCTGACCCGCAATAGTATAAACTGTGTACGGTCCTGGACCGCAAGAGTATAAACTGTGCACGGTCCCAAACAAAAGTCTGCTAGGTTGAAACGTCAAAAAAGGCGGCTTAGGCAAAAGTTAGGACATCAAAAAAAAAATCGCTAGGTTGAAAACCTCGAAAGAGGCGGCCTAGGCAAAAGTTAGGACACAAAAAAAAACAAACTACCCATTCTAAACTACGGTATGACTTGATCCTCTTCACCGAGGTACGTAGGCAACTTAGAGTTTCATTCTAAGTTCGGTCGCATAAGTTCAAAAGATACATATTGCCCCAATTGTTGTTCGAGTGAATCACGAAGGAATGTAAAATCAAGCTGAAATGCCACTTGAAAATTAGGTGTACATGTATTCTTTCATTGAACTCTCTATCTTATCTTGATGGCTCAATGGGGGCAGGTCCTTCATATCAAATTGAGGCCTTTGATGGAATGATGGTAGCTCCTTTAATAAGAGGCTAAGTGTTCAAGTTAAAGACTTCGATTAAGGTCAAGTTGATTTTTCAAGTTTGTTACATCATCAATTTGAAGTGTTCAAACCGGCTAGCTCTTTAAATTAAGGTCTGCAAGCATGTCCAAGCTTCAAATCCATAAAGCATTAAAAAGGAGGGGTCAACAACAAAGGGTAACATTAATGAGAACATACAATATAAAGTGAAGCAAAAGAAGTTTTATTGATGATGAGAACATCTACTAAACAATCAAATGCAAGGAGAAAAGGAAACGGAACAAATAAAACGGTGTTTATAGCCTAATCATAACTTCCAATTTCTTTTTCTTCTTCTTCTTCGTCTTCTTCTTTTTCTTCTTCTTCTTCTTCTTCTCCAAATCGGCCAAGTCATCGGCAATCAACAAGGCAGTGCAGCATGCATCATACTCCTTTCTAGCAGTTGAGGCTCCTAACTTGGCTTCTTCAACTTCTTTCTCAGCAACTTCTAAAAGGGCTTCTAAGTTCTTCTCTTTTTCACAGAGCTTCTCTTTCTTCTCTTTCACTGTAACTAGGGGCTGGCGGATAGATGACACTTCTCTCACCTTCTCTTCTTCTTCTTCAATCATGGTATTTGTAAGGTGTACCTCAACATCTGATATTGCGTTCTCTTCAACCTTCTCAGAAAAATCTGACCGTGTCTTATTATATAAAGAAGCAAGCTAAAAAAGGGACCCTAATAGGTTTCTCAAAGGGGAAATATCCACATCATCCCCACCAATTGCCTCAAGGATCACTTTAGTATTTTCTTCAAGATTAGAGATATTGTCTATAGTACTGCCTTTCAGCTTACGCTGAATCAAAGTCCAAAGCTTTAGGATAAACTCCTTTCTAATGTCCAAGACAACCTTGTTTCTATCAAAAACCGATGCTGCAATTATTGGTCGTTCATGCAAATCAGAGCCCAACTTTGCCCTAATTTCATCATGACAAATAGAAGTTGCCTATTGATCTACCTTTGCTGTGGAAGATAATTTATGTGGGTTTAGCCCTGCTACAGATTCGCCACTATCTTGTGCCTTACTCATTGCAATGATCCAACGTTATTAGCCTGAAAACAAAAATGTAAGAACAATTTAGCAAAGTCATTGGGCCATGGATAACAAAAAAAAAGTTTATGTTTTCTTTTACCTTCTTGTTCTGAGCTGTTAGTGTTCTCGAAGGGCTATCAACGCTTTGGACCACTATAACCACTTCTGGGTTTGGCCTTTTTCTTTTCCACAATTGATCTCCTTTGCTGCTATCACTCTCCTCCTAGGGCAGACGCTTGTTAGAGGCATCAACGACCACACCAAATGGAATAAGACTTTCGATAACTGGAGTATGAATCTCTTCTCTTTGAATCTCTTTGTGTAGCATGGGTTCGTTGTCTGCACGCATCTCAACTACCTTACACTGTAAAGTAGGAAGCTTATCAATCACCAAGGCATCCTCGTTGCAATCATGAATGGTATCTCCGAATGGCTCAACAGTATTCACCAAAAACTGTAAATGGTCTTCAAGAAGGCTTCCATGCGCCCTTGCCCACCAAGATCTATAGTTAGATGATGTAAACTTCTTCTTATTGGACCCCAAAAGGATGAAATATTGCTCTCAACTTAGACCTAGTCAACACACAAATCCACATGAGTCTCAACCTTTCTTCTAATGAGGCCTCACGAAAATCTTGCTCCAAGCAACCAGGGGTGTCTTGATAGAAACCAAATTGTCGGCTAAATCGATGAGGGATGTAAGGTTCAATTACAAAGTTGGCTCCATCCCTCAAAGGAAGATAATTCGATCGAATACTCATAAAGAAATTTAACTCGGACTCATCTGCCTTACCATCGTCATAATAGTAGTACGAACCAGATCTGTGGGGCATTGTCGAAGTCCAAATAATATTTTCTCCATTATGAATACGCTTCCTTGCTTCCTCTTTTCCAAAATATTTGGCAGCACCTTCACCGGAACATGCAGCCATGAGATGAACAACTGGACCCTTTGCATATGAAAAATGAGTCTTAAAATATTGGGCTAACCAACCATATACATAATGAGCGGGAAAGCAAGTTTGAGCAGGATCGAGCAACGAACACTTTGAATCTCATTCAAACCCTTATATATTCTGGCTAACATTGGGACTGCAATGCTGACTCTTCATTTACAAGCAAGATGACACACGATCTTAAAAGTTCCAGGACGAATAAAGTCAACATCTTTTGAAGGGAGCACAAAAATACATATCCAACAAGATAGAAAAGCAACCAGTATGTCTAGTCTTTATTGTCATCCATAACTCCCACCTTACGGAATAAAGTTTCTTCAACAGTCGACCAATTAACTGCATCCTCTATGACCCCAGTAGGATTGTGCATCGATTTCAAATGAGTAGACTTCTTTTCTTTCCTTAAAGGGGGCTAAGCATACTTCATTATCTTCCTGCACCAGAATTCCACCCATTTTTCCGCAGAAACTATTGGATCGTCGCTACCTCCCTTTCAGAGCCGATGGAAAGCATCAAACAAATGCTCACAAGTCTGGGGAAGAAACCTTCTGCCTTTATCATACATGCATGTAAGCTCTTCAATATTTGGCACAACTTCCTCATAAGGAGATCCTATTATAGGCAAACCACCGATCTTATACAAATCCCAAAGTGATATGGATAGTTCTCCAGCAGAGGTAAGCAATGTGTTGGTAACAGGGCACCATGCCTCACAGAAAGCCTGCATAATATCTGTATTACGATCATATGTGAAGATTGAAGCATATACGGCATCATAAACTCTTGCACCCTCCAATGACAAGCGACACCTACTCAAGACGTCTTCTGCCCATTCCCAGTAGCCAAGAATGTAATGAAATTCACTGCCGAATGGAAAATCATTGCCCCATTGAGTTTCCTTGTTAATAATTCAACGCCCTAGGCATGGTAAGGTACTCGCGACATTCCAAGCATGATGAGTAGTAGTGAAAAACATCCATGTATTTGGAGGACGGCTATTGTATTCAAGCGTCCAGTCTGCCAAATAAGGTGGGGCCCTCAAAGGTACCCATGAGGCTGCAACATATTGGCCGATTAGTTACCTATCAACTGGTAACCTTGTCCCATCCTTACTTCCCTTATGGTCCATAATAACAGGGCATTGCGACTTAGAAGAAGAATTTCTTGAGTCTTTGAAGTAAACCATGTTTAGACTGCGAAAAGAGAGAAGTGTTTATTAGCACTTAACTTAGAAAGGCGATATTCTTAAATTCATAATATAATGTGTCATGTCCCAAGACTAATCCTACCAAGCATGGAAAAGGCAAAGTTTTGGCTTAAACGGTATAATGGTCTATGCCTTAGATAAAATGAAGTTTAATCTTCAAACAAGATGAAATGATTAGCTTAGACGGTGTAATGGTCTTTGCTTCAGACAAAATAAATCTTTGGCTCAGACGGTGTAATAGTCTATGTCTTAGATAAAATGAAGTTAAATCTTCAAACAAGATGAAGTCATTAGCTTAGACGGTGCAATAGTCTTTGCTTCAGACAAAAGAAATCTTTGGCTTAGATGGTGTAATGGTCTATGCCTCAGATAAAATGAAGTTAAATCTTCAAACAAGATGAAGTCATTAGCTTAGACGATGTAATGGTCTTCGCTTCAGACGACATAAATCTTTGACTCAGACGGTGTAATGGTCTATGCCTTAGATAAAATAAAGTTAAATATTCAAACAAGATGAAGTCATTAGCTTAGACGGTGTAATGGTCTTTGTTTCCGACAAAATAAATCTTTGGCCTAGATGGTGTAATGGTCTATGCCTCAGATAAAATGAAATTAAATCTTCAAACAAGATGAAGTCATTAGCTTAGACGGTGTAATGGTCTTTGCTTCAGACAAAATAAATCTTTGGCCTAAACGATATAATGGTTTATGCCTCAGATGAAATGAAGTTAAATCTTTAATAAAGATGAAATCATTAGCTTAGACAATGTAATGATCTTTACCTTGACTTAGACGTGTAATGGCCTTCATCTTAGACAAAAGTGATTACCTGACCCGGAAAGTGAGAATATAAATATTAGTTGATTGCAGTTTGGAGTTCATATGTTACACTGATGATATACCAAAGTCCTTATTAGAGAAGGAAAAGGAAAGATGATATTAAAACAAATTGCTATCAGGAAAAAGAAAAGAAAGAATGAGATGCAAGTTTCAAGATTTCTGTTGAGCAGTAATATGAATTAACGAAATTTCCAAACAAGCAGTATATTATCAAACAGTGGCGATTAAAATAAAGCTTCTTCTTTAAAACTTGAAATATTTCTTAATGCATGGCTCGGTTTTAGCGTTGATGGAAATCTTCACTTAATGCAAGTTCCTACTAGAAGCCTACTTCTCATAAGAAATATTTCTTGGGCCATAATTAACATTATGACTTTGTGATGTGGCATTATTTTGGTCCATGAATATTCATTTATTTGAACCAAAAATGGTTATACGACTAACCATCTTTAACACATATTTTGGTTCCAAAACAGGAAAGATAAAAGGACATGAGGTATATTTACTTCAGTAATACTTCAAGTACTGTCATTTAGATCCGAAATATTTTACTTCTCGACAGAACTTGAAGTAGGGGCATTTATAAGTACATGAATTTTATAGAATTAAAATTCATATTAATTTGGATAAATTCCTAAATTCAATAAGTGTCAAGCCCAGATTAAAATTAATTATTAAAGTCCACCACGGATTTAAATTAATGTTCAACTTTATTTGGGCCAATTCATTTAGTTGGACTCCAAAAGACGGGCACATTTTACTAGCCCAAAGTCCAAATGGCTAGTAGCCCATCTTAAAGCGCTCATGCCACATGTCAAGTGACGTAGTAATCCAAGTCAAAAGAATGAGCCAATAAAATCATGCCACGTATCAAGTGATGTGGCAATCCAAGCCAAGTAAATGAGCCAATAAAGACATGACATGTGTCAAGTGACTTGGCAATCCAAGTCAAATAGGTGAGCCAATTAAATCATGCCAAGTGTCTAGATGGTATTGGTCAGTTCAAACGGATCAATAAAATTGTGGAGCCATACGACTCCCTACAACTATAAATAGAGGTCTTCATAAAGCTAGAAGATAGAAGAATTAAGAACAAGAAGCAAGCAGAGAGCTCGTGGATCAAACACCGCAGATTTCTCTACATGCTACAAGTTCAAGCATTCAAGCTACAAGTTCAAGCACTCAAGCTACAAGTTCAAGTTCAAGATCGAGAACGAAGCCAAATCAAATACCAATGCGTTCAAGATCAAATTACTTGTTCGTGATCAAGCACAAATTCAAGTTCAACGAGGAGATTCAAGATCAATCTTTGCCCTTGAATCAAATCAAAACCAAATTCATCAATATACTTTAAATTCTTGAAGAATCGGAGGAATACCATAGAGATTGTAACACTTTCATTTATTGAAATCAAATACTACATTTGTCACGCAATTTTCCAGTCTTGATTATTTAATTTTCTCCACGCGAAAATTTATTGTTACAAACACATTTAGCTCCTTGTGCTTAAACACCTTATTTAGTCCCCTCACATTCCATGCTACTATCATATTAGTTGTTTGGAAGGATTTTGTGATATCATCTCTGTCCCCCCTCCTCCACTTGAACTACATTCTGCCTCCTTAGTTCTTTGTTCTTGTCTTCCATCCATTAAGGTGTTGAAGTAGTTCAGCACATTGATATGCTGCTCAGGATTTAGCACTTTCTGCTCTTTTGCAGCTGATTTATTCTTGGCTTGCTGCCATTGCTCTCCTTTTTCCATCCTTGAATTATCTGTATTCTGTTTTTCTATGTTCTTCTCTGGCATTTCCTTTTGATTTCCACTCTGCATATTGTTAGCTCCATTTATTGGTTTCCACTCTGTTTTTTGTCTTTTGCCTGTGGGCTGTTGCTGCTGTCCTATCTTCTTCTCCACCATTCCTACTTGAACCTGTTGTTTTTAGCAGTTATGTCCAATCTGCATACACTTTGGACAATATGTGGGTTTCCAATCATACCATACTTCCTCATCAATCATTCTGTCTTTTGGGTCCCTTATCTTGATCGCATTCGGCAGCTCCTTTGTCATATCTATCTCAATGAGAATTCGTGCATATGAAATTCTATTTGCATTCATTGTACATGCATCGGCATAGATATGTTGTCCCAGCCCACTCCAAACCTTGCTTAGTGCATTTGCACTCCAGCATACCAACGACAGGTTTGGCAACTTGACCCAAATTGGGATTGTTTTCAAATCGTCAGCATCAAAATCAAAGTCCATTGTCCATGCTTTAATTATCACTGTCCTATTGTTCGATATATGGGCCCCTAAGTACATCACTTGATTCATTTCTTCCATGCTTGAGAAATAAATTACACATACCCAGCATTATGATAAAATACCTTTGGCTTTGTTGAGTATTCTCCTTAAGCTGCTAAAAACCTATCCATAGTTCCAATTGTAAGAGATCCCCCAAAAAAACATGCTATTGTTGCGTACTTCTATTTCTCAATCTCACTATCCATGTCTTCATGTTCTAGTTCTATAGTCACTTCTCCCTCAACAATTGTCGGTGGTATAAATGTCAAATCCATACCTCTTGCTGCAATATTATTCTCTTTAAATAACGTCGCCCATGTTTTTTCTCCTGTTTTTCCTGATTCCAGTTGTAACTTCCGTTGTGCTCCCTCATTTTGAGTTATTGTTCCATTAGTCTTATCACCTTGAGCTTGCTTCTACTGCAGATCTGTGCCTTGAATCTGCATCTGTCCTGTATCCGTTGAGCTTTGTACCACTTGCATGTGGATCAGATATTTCCTTGTAGGTGTTGGAGTTTTGGTGCCTTCACTACGAACAAAGAGATTTGGCTAAATTTCTATGATATTTGTTGCATGTGCCTTCCATTTGGTTCCTGCTACTTCCTCCGTCATTCTCCTTCCATTAACATTGAAATTGCTCCAATTTATCCCTGCTTTTGCCAAGAGAACGATGTTAGCAGTTGTCGTTTCTGCATTTTTTGGTGTTACAGTACGTAGACCTTCTGTTTTTCTTTCCTCTGCGAGCTTGCTTTCTTCCTCTAGCACTTGCGTTGTTGCCTTCGATGGCCGGCCTCTAGTCAGGGGCAGATTTAGGGGGCGCGTTGTTGCCTTCGATGGCCGGCCTCTAGTCAGGGGAAGATTTAGGGGGCGCAAGGGTGTTCACCCGAACACCCTTCGCCGAAAAATTATAATGTATATATAAGGTAAAATCTATTTTTTACCTCTATATATTAAGTTTTGAACACTCTTAACACTATCCAAAAGTATAGTTTAGTGATCAAGGGTGTTCAAAATTTACATAAGATCATGAGTTCAATTCTCACTAACTACAATTTTTTTTAACCCCTGAGGGTTGTGGCTCCGCCAAAGCCTCTACTCCTCCCCTTTACATAAGCCGAGATAGAAAAGAGAGAAATTTGAAAAATAAGGTTTCCCCTTTACAAATTTAACCCGTAGTAATAGGTAATTCTTTATTATGGCAAACTGAAAAATTTGCTATAATTAGTTAAACTACATTGATATATAAGAAAATTTATTATACAATTTGTTTACACAATTTGGTCATTTACAATAAATTGCAGGTATAAGTTTTATTATAGATAAGCATTATACATTACTATCTTAAAAATATTATTTACACAGTCATATACAAATTGCAGGTATAAGTTCGATTGATTGCATATAAAGATAAGTGCACTAACAAAGTATATAAATCTCTTAACATTAAAAAAGCTTAGAAGTAGAATAGAACTTGTGAATAAACAAATTCTCTCTAGTGTCGTAGCTTTGGCAGTGATCTTGAAAATGGCGACTCAGCAGCAAGCATCGAGTAGGCCATGGATACTCGAAGTCGTACCACTTCTAGTAGTCATACTAATCGCTGCTCATGTCCTCGCTTTGGTATTTTCCCTCTCTCACTCACTGTGTGTATCTGTGTGTGTTTTTGAACTAGTACATACTGTGATTTTTTTGAGTCATTTACTGAATTTGGCTGTAGGTGTACTGGATTTATCGGCTAGCAACTGAGAAACAGCCTCAGAGGAGAAAAAAACACTAGCAATATGTAGATTAGATTGAATTTTCATTTCGCTTCAGCTTTTGGGAAAATTCAAGGTACAAAACCCTAGTATTTTCATGTCTTTTCTTTTTCTCCTTTAAGTTTGTGAAACTTTCAATCGGTTCCTTGAAATTTGAATTACTCAAAATAGAAATTTGAATTACTCAAGAATTTGAGTTCTTGAAAAGTATATTATGGTTAAATAATTGTTGAATATTTGTCCTGTTTGTACAATTATCACTTGGTATTTTGTGCAAGACACACCACACTATGACACTATCGTAGATTTATGTGCCAGTAAAAATATACAGAACTTGTAATATTGCTGTTGTTATTATTTATATATATTTAACTTTTTTTTCATTTTTTTATTTGATCTGATATTGCCATGGGTTGAGCTTAAATGGAGAAATATGGTGAGGATTCATATAGCCGATCTCAACTTGTTTAGGACTAAGACATAGTAGTTGTAGAGACCACAGTGTGAGGTGTCAATTCTGTTGGATGAAGAAATTTGGTAGTGGGTGGTTTTCTTTGGCCGATCATATGATTCTTGATGGCCCCAACTTTAGGGGTTTTGCGAGTGTTGCTTTCTTTGAATTGAACTGTCCATATTTATATCCCCTGATGTCCAAGATGGCTGCAAATGTGAATGAATTTTTATAGCAGTCACAAGAGAGTGAATTCTTCTTTTCTTTTGCTATTGAGCCTCTTTAAGAGGCGCATGGTGTGAATGTTAAATATGATAGAGAAGTCTTTGGAGTCTAATTGGAATAGACTTAAGCATTGCGAATCGCTAGTATGTGCAAAGTTGCCATTCATGTTTGTGTTCTGGTAGTGTGCAACAAAGAATTAAAAAGGATGTTATTTGTCAGAGGATACAGAGACTATTTAAAATCTAGTGCTTGATCTTAATCCTCTTCTTCTTGAAGGACAGAAGGAAATCAATAACTTAAGTGGGTGACAAGGTAGCAAATTTCTAAGAAGCAATAAAGTAGAGGAATGGAACCAACTCTTAGAGGGAGCTTATTTTGGTGAAGTTATGTATCAAAAACTTTTGAAGTGATAATTTAGTAATAAGGTAATTGGAGTCAACTTTTGTCTTTTGGCAAGGAAATGAGGTTGGGAAAAGTCATGTACATCTTGTAAGGGGGTAAGATGGAAAACCTTCTCTAAGAGTGAAAGCCTTTTTTCTCCTTTGATGTGGCTTCATACTAAGCTAGGATGCCATGGAACTGTATGAAGAATGTTTTTATAAGTAGCGGAAAGTGATTGTTTCATTGCTTAAAGCTCTAGAATAATGTGAAGCATGAGCTTAACACTTTTTTTTTTGGATAGGTTGAGCTTATTACTTATTATGGGCGGAGTTATGTGACTTAGAATGGTGCAAGGTAATTTGAGCAAGAATTATTCGCTCTTCTTTTTCTTTTGTTTCGGAATTTGTTTAGAGGTGATATTCCTGTAATTGATGGTGTTGAAGATGCAACACTTCGTGTAAAATATCTTGCTCTCTGATACTAATATTGATGTTGCACCAAAAGGAAGGAGGGAGAACGAGGACACAAATACAGAGAGATAGTGATTGAGAGAAGGAATCAACTCATAAAATATAATTTTTGAAATGAAGTGGTTCATCAAATTGAAAGGAGGGTCTCGGGGTCCTGTTTACTTATAGAGAACCTTGCAGAAGGTAGAATCCTAATACAATAGGAACTTTATCTCTAATAAGAGATAAAAATAAAACCAAAGATAAGGCAAAGTTAGATAACATCAATCTTATTTACTAACCTTTTTCCCGTTCTTTTAAGAAAAGAAAAAGATAATGGTAAAATCAAACAAGGGATAATGGTAAAGGTTCGATGCAAAATCTAATTTAGCTAAGAATATAAGATCTACTCTAAAAAGACATTAACCTCATCTAATAAGATAAATACTAAAATCTTCCAAATCTTTTAGGATGTACATCAGTTGGCTTCAGCTATTCATTTATAAGGGGCTGTGGTGATTAGTGGCACTTATATGGTGTTATGTGCGTGACTTATGGTCTTCTGCCGAAGTCAATGATTTATTTCCTTCCGCTGTAATAAATTCTCAGATGATAAAAGAACCTTTAAAACTTTACAACTCTGGTGGATTTCTGGTGCATTTAGTGGAAGCAAAGTGCCCAAAAAGTGGTTCTTAAGAGCATTTTATGTCTCCAGTAATATTTAGGATAGGCTAGTTTCAAAAGGTCGGATGTTTTGGTGATTTGGTGTTAAACGATCTCCAGTGGGATTGCTGAGTGCTCGATACTTGAGAACATCATGTCTTACTGTCTATTTTCTATTTTCTAAGTACTTCTCTCAGAAGTCCTGCTGAGTGGTGATGATTGATGGAAAACTATTAGCAGACCTAGATGGTTCAATAGAATTATTAGGGATTAAGTGAAGAAGATAATACCTTTACACATGATTTATAAATTATTATTATGGTTTGACATTTCATGCTTATGTAATATAAAGATGGATAGTTTTGCATTTATCTAGTTTGGTGATACCTTGACAGAGGTTTGCTTAAAAACGTCATACTCTAGGATTGCTGGGATTTCATTCTGAATTTCCAGCTAAAGAGCAAAAGCAAGAAAAGGCCTATTTATTTATATATTTATTTATTTATTTATTTATTTTCGTTTGGGAGTGGTGTGTGGGGTTGAATTTGTGTGATTGTTATATAGATGATTGTTAGAAAAACTTGATGTAGGACTGCACTGAGCAAGAGTATAAACTATCAGCATATTGTTAAAGCATCTGAACATTAGAATGAAGAATGGAGATTAAAAGATACAGAACACTCTAGCAAACAGAGGCTAACTTTTGAGAACCCTACATTAAAATTCAGAATACTACTACTCTTTGTTGAACAATTTATATCCCACATTGGGCACATAAGGGCAACCGGAAAGCTTTGTAAGGGGTCGTTTGGTTGGAAAGAAGTTATCCCAGGGTTAATTGTCCCAGGATAAGTTATTCCACCTTTTCGGGGATAAAAAAACACTACAATTAACTCTTCTTAAATTTAGTCCCGGGATTAATTATTCCTTATCCCTCATACCAAACGAGCCCTAAAGGTCTTGACTTCATATTTGGATTGGATACTCAAATTGTTTCACATGATATCAATGTAATTTCATTTGTAAATCCACATAAAAGTCTGTGTAAACCCCATATAGGGGAGGGTGTTGAATTATATAATGTCTCACATCAGCAATAAGCCATTCAGAGGAGTTTATAAAAGGTTTGAGCTACTCAACTTAAGGTTTGAGTTGGATGTTCAATTATTTCCCTTTTTGTAGACTAAAAAAATAAAGAAGTAAAAGTTTCCCCTCTTTAATTGTTTTAGTAGAAGTCCTGAGTTCGATCTTTATTTTCACCCAGTGATAAAAGTATTTACACGTTCTTGGTCCAAGAGAAAGAATTAGGCCCACATTTGAGGTAGGGTGTTGTAGATGTAAAGTAAGTAATTATAAACGCCTCTTCTCTGAAATGGTTCACACTTCAATAACTCTCAGATGGAATAATCACATTTCTGTATCATTTCTGGATAATCTCCAATATATAAAATGCAAAGTTTATAACACTTTAATGAGGTGAGCAAAATTTATAACATTTCTCTTCTTGATTGATAATAAATAATAAACCAAAATTACACCCTCAGTAATAAATACCAAAGCAAGACTGTTACCCCCCCCCCCCCCCCATAGTTAACGTGGAAATACAAAAGAAGAAAAACAATGGAAAGGTTAGAAAATTTGAATTGAAAAAATAAAAGAGATGGGAGAAGAGAAACAAGAAAGAAAGCTGTTTTACCTTCTTTTTTTTTTGAAGAAGGTAACATATTATATATTAATAAAAGACTTCCCTAAAATAGTGAAGTCACCCATATTTACAAGGAAAATGCGTAAAAGAAAATATTAATCATCTCACAATACATCTAGAACATCAAAAATGGATTCATGGTCCTCCATAGACTTTCCTTTACACCAAAAATAAAAAAGAGCCAAACATTTCATCTTTATCTTCTCAATGTTATTGGACTTGTCTTCAAAACATCTTTGATTTCTCTCTTCCCATATTGACCACCATATGCATGCTGGAACTATTCTCCATCTCTCTTTATAGCTAGAGTTGTTGCCCTCTTTATTCCAGCAATGTAGAACATCATTAATTCTCCCCGGCATTACCCATGAAATTCCCTTTAGACTGATGAATATTCTCCATAGTTGTGCAGTGATTTTGCAGTGCAAAAAAAGATGACTAATTGTCTCTGCCTCTTCTTCACATAAGTAACATCTGGAGCACAGATTGAATCCTCTTTTGATTAAGTTGTCTTGTGTTAATGCTGCCTCTTTTGCCAGTATCCATGTAAAGCAAGCAACCTTATACGGAATTTTTACTTTCCATATCATCTTCCATGGCCACCAACCCACTTGATTGTTATACACGTTAAATTCCTTGTAAGCAGACCCAACAGTAAACCTCCCCTGCCTATGTCTTTGCCATACCATAAAATCTTGATTAGAGTTAATACCACTAAATCGTTCCAAGGTATTGTAAAAGTCAATTATTCTTTCAATCTCCCAATCATTTAACCTTCTTCTGAATGTAAGATTCCATCCCTGATAAGTCCAAGCCTCGTATAGTTTTATTTGTTGTTGCTGATTCAAGGAATAAATGTCAGGATAAATATCTTTCAATGGTCCTTGTCCCAGCCAATTGTCATCCCACAATGAAATCTTTCTACCATTTCCTACCTTGAACATGCATTTGTTAATCAGTTTTGGCCAGAGATTCCTAATTGACTTCCATACACTGACACCATAAGACGTTCTCACTGGTTCGGTTGTCCATTTCCCTTCTGTTCCGTATTTCTCCGCAACAACCTCTGTCCACAATGATTTTTCATCTGCTGCAAGCTTCCATAACCACTTCATCATCAAACTCTGGTTCTGAATTCTCAAGTTTTTTATTCCTAGACCCTCTCCCTTTTTGCTAGCCATCAGACAGTTCCATTTGACCAGGTGGATCTTCTTCTTCTCACTGTTGCCTTCCCATAGGAAATTCCTTCTTAATGCGTCAATTCTCTTCACTACATTGATTGGAATCGGAAATAGAGACATCATATAAGTAGGCAAAGCATCTAGTACCGAATTAATGAGAATTAGTCTGCCCCCATAGACAGATAATAATTCTTCCAATTTGCCAGCTTCTTTTCACACTTCTCCAAAACTCCATTCCATATTCCTTTTGACTTACTCTTTGCACCCAGTGGCATACCCAAGTATACAGTAGGCAGTTCACCTATATTCCCACCTAGAATATCAGCATGACTTTGTAAATCCATTACCTCATTTACTGGATAAATGAAGCTTTTATGCCAATTTATGCGTAGTCCAGAGATTGCTTCAAAAAGAATGAATATCACCCTTAATACTTTCAGTTGTTTTGTATCAGCTTCACAAAACACCAAAGTATCATCAGCATATTGTAAATGTGAAATCCTCATGTTACTATCAGCCCTGCAGTTCACCTTGAAGCCTCTGATCCAGTTGTTTGTCTGTGCTCTTTTTAGCATATCGTTCAAGCCTTCCATAGCAATAATGAATAAAAACGGGGACAGCGGATCTCCTTGTTGAAGACCCCTCTGGGATGGAAAGAATCCAGCTGGTTCTCCGTTGATAAGTATTGAAAACCTCACAGTTGTTATGCAGTATTTTATCCAAGTAATCCATCTTCCACCAAAGCCCATATTTCTTAAGGTTTCAAGCAGAAACTTCCAATTCAAGTGATCATATGCTTTCTCTATATCCAACTTGCATAGTATCCCCGGTTCCCTGCTTTTTTTCCTTGTGTCAATGCATTCATTAGCTATAAGGACAACATCCGTGATTTGTCTTCCTCTTATGAAAGCCATTTGTTGAGAATCCACCAATTTGTTGACCACCTTTTTTAGCCTCTCAGTCAGTAGTTTTGATATAATTTTGTATATACTACCTATCAGACTGATAGGCCTGAAATCCCTCAGATCTTTGGCCCCCACCTTCTTAGGTATCAAAGTAACAAAAGTTGCATTTAGGCTCTTCTCAAATATTCCTTGTTCATAAAAGTTTTGAACAACATCTATCACATCATTTTAACCACTTCCCAACAGTGTTTAAAAAATGCCATTGTGAAACCATCAGGTCCTGGTGCTTTATCGCCTGCACAAGCCTTAACACTGTCCCAAATTTCCTATTCTCCAATTGGACTCTCCAGCATTGAATTGTCCTCTGTTGTGATTATCTGATTGTTTCTGGTAGAACCTGCAGGTCTCCACTCCTCCTCTTCTGTGTATAGGTTTTGATAGAATTTGATCACTTCCCTCTTGATATCTTCCGGGTTTTGCAAAGATTCCCCTTCTACTATCAACTGAGCTATATTGTTAAATCTCCTGTGAGCATTGGCTGTTTTATGGAAAAACTTGGTGTTCCTGTCTCCCTGTTTTAACCAAAGGGCCCTGGATCTCTGTCTCCATGCAACTTCTTCATGATTTGCAATCTCCTCATACTCCATGGTCAATGTGGTTTTCCTGACAATTTCCTCCTCTGTCAATCTTCTCTGATCATGTAGCTCCTCCAGTGCAGCAAGTTGGTTAAGGATACTTGCTTTCTGTAATGTTAAATTGCCCTGTAGAGTTTTGCTCCATTCCTTTAACTTTGTCTTCAAGTATTTAAGCTTCAAGGTTAGAATGTAATCTGGCCTTCCTTCATAGTTGATAGCATTCCACCATTCTTCAACTCTGTCTTTGAATCCTTCAGTGTGCAACCACCAATTTTCAAATTTAAAGTATGATTTGACCGGCTCCCAACTACCAGATTGTAGCATCAATGGAAAATGATCTGATGTAACTCTCTGAAGTAGTGATTGCTTTATATTTCTAAAATCTTCATTCCAATCAGCAGATATCAAGAATCTATCCAATCTGGCCGTTATTATATGTCTGTCTCCTTTTCTCCATGTGTACTCTCCTCCTGCTAATTGGATGTCTACCAGTTCCATTTCTTCAATGAAGTTGGAAAAATCAGTCATAGCTCGTGTGAATCTGGAACAATTATTCTTCTCAGATGGGTACCTAACAGTATTGAAGTCCCCACATACCACCCAAGGACCATTAAATAGTCCTCTTGCACTTGCTAGCTCCCACCATAACTCCTCCCTCTTTTTTCTATCATTCGGAACATACATAGCTGAAAGATGCCATGTATATTCCCGAGTCTTGCCTGAAAATTTACAAGTTAATGTATGTAATCCAACACAAACTACCTCCCCCTGCCATATTCTACCATCCCACATTACAACAATACCCCCTCTAGTCCCACTAGCTTCCAGCTGAGCAAATTTCACCCATCTATGACCCCATAATTCTTTTACAATCTCCCTTATATCCCCTTCTATTTTAGATTCTTGGAAGCAGTAGATTTCTGCCTTCCAGCTAAGTAACAAGTTTGCAATCAATCTCCTTTTCCTGACTTTATTAAGTCCCCTGACATTCCATGAAATGATATTCACTGACATTGGCTATGATTGTTGTTGTTTCCCCCTGCTTCTTGTTCCATTGCTCTTGAAATTGCTTCCAATATCAAGACCTTTAAGCTCTTTGAGTCCCTTCTTCTTTGTATTCTGGACAATCTGAGTGGCTTCTTTCCTTTTATTCATTTGCCTTCTGTTATCTATTTTCATGTAAAGTTCCAATGCTTCTCTCTCACATCCACTAAAATCCACCCCAAATTCTTTGCTCATTCTGATGATATTCTGATGTACCCAAATTGATGCTTCAAATTCGCGATCTTCTTCTCCCTCTAAGTTTTGATCTTTTAGAGGCACAACTTCTTCAATCTCCCAGTTCACAATCATATTAGACTCTTTTGACTGCATGATCATGTTGTTGTAGAATTCCTCTGAATTTTGTCTCTCACCTTCGTGCTCATCAATATTCAACATTGCATTGTCTTCAAGAATAGCTTCTTGTTCCTTTTCTTTTTCTCCGTCTTCATCTCTCTCTTTTTCCTCTTCATCTGATTTGGATTTTTGATAGCTTTCCTTTGGTTCCTCCGAAACAATAATCAATTGATTTACCACTGAAGCTTCAAATTGAATAGCTGCAATCTCTTCATTAAAAGGATCTGGCATGTGGTTTGTGCGATTTGTTTTAAAATCCTTCTCTTCAGATATAACTTGAGCCAAAGCATCTGGGCCCACATCCTTTTTGTTGTGGTGCTTCATAGGTCTAACACTATTCTTCATAGTGTCAGAATATTGATCAGTTACTCTTTTAGGAGTAAATTCAACCTGAGTTGAACAACCCACATGTCCCATCTCACATATAGCTGCTCCCCTGGTGGCTGCTTGGTTACCTCACATTTGTATGTACTCACCGGAGCTTCACACCATATCGGAATTTCAAAGATTACCCCTTCACATTCTATTTTCATTGATTTTGGGACTGCAGATCCATCTCCTTTTACCTTTATTCTTGCCCATTTCAAATGATTTTTGAGTTTTGTTTCCTCCTCAGTTTCAACCCATCCGCCACAAAATTCCCCAATTTCTTTGAAAACTGTCTGAGACCATAAGTGCAGTGGAAGACCTATAAGTCTAATCCATACCTGATATATCTTCTTATTTTTTGGGTCCGCCCCCACCATTGGATTCCACCATTGGAGCTTAACTTCGTCTTTCTTCCAATACCATTCGCTTCTCATTACATGTTCAGCAATTAGCTTGGAAGGAAATTCAAAGAGAAACCTATTATGGTTCATCTCATAGATATTGATACCAGGTGCTTGCTTCCAAGAGTTAGTTGCCCATTTACGAACTTCCGATAAGGTCGCATATTCGGTGTTTTCTTCTGTAAAGAGACCCACCAGGCACCTACCTAGCAGTTCGTTATGTGCTAGATCTCCAGAAACATGTATCATGTCTCCTTCTTGTTGGATCTTCGCTTCCTTCATTTCTCTGCTTGCCCACTTATGATTTCTGACTGTGTTTGAGAACAGAACTCCTTCTTCAATGACTTTTGGAATGATGGTTGTATTTCTCCGTACCCCATCATTCATGAATCTTTCTATCTTTGCAGCAACATCTGACCACCCTGAATTGAATTCAATCTCAGGAATGATGATAATTGTTCTTCCCCTGCCTTGGACTTTGATGATGGTCATATATCGACCATGTGTGTTGTAGTTCTTCGCACAGAATATTTCTGAGAAATGATCCTTGATTTTCCATCTTTTCACATGGTTTCCTTTCATCTTCGAAGCATCCTTCATATTTTCACACAACCATATCATTGTTTTCCTGCTAATAGTCGATCTTCTGATTAGGTTTCTCCCTCTCTCGGTCCATTCAAACCATTCTTCCGCATCTGTTGAAATTCTCCCAATTTCATAAGACTTGAAGCCCATAGCAAAATATATGATGTTGTTCTCCTTCATTGGTGTAGTTTTCGGTTATAACTAAGCGTCCCCTGTTGCCTGAAGAATTATTTCGTCGCCGGAAAGCTACTGTGTATAGATATGGTCGGAATTACGAATAAAGTGTATAGATATGGTCGGACTTCCCCCGAAGCAATCTGTCCAAAAGAAAAAAATTAAAAAAGTGCCGGAAGCTGTCTCACGCGCCCGGCGCGTGGCGAAGAGTCGCCGGAACTGCCGCGCGTGGGCGGCGCGTGGCTGGTTGGTTGTCGGAGAAATTTCAGTGGATTGATCGGTTTTTATGGATCTTTCTGGTGGTGTTCATGGAAATCAGAAATTTCTATGTTCTCAGGCTCCTCGGGGAGTGTGCCTGAGAGCTTTCTAAAAGTAGAGAGAGAATTTCTTGGGTGTTGGTACAGGTGACAGAAACAGAAAGCTGTTTTACCTTCTTTTGTATGAGAAAAAAAAACAAGTGCATCGTACCGGCGTACCCCATTCCGAGCAGCATAAGTGTGTCTCACCCTTATCTTTGTTGAAATTGTTTGATAGCATAGAAATGCATGATGACATGGATCTGGTTGGGGGATGAAGGGGTGGCAGATTATGGTGAAGGTAAGCGCTGAAGGTTGGCTGATTACTGAACATTGCTTCTATTTGAATTTTATGCAAAAGGCAACTGAAGGTGATAAGTGTGTTTTCTTATTGATAACCAAAACTAGGGGTTTTATGCCCACCAATATAAAGTACTAGTCTTCTTTTTTTTTTTTTCCTTATGAAAACAGAATAGAAAGTACTAGTTACAAGTAAGGCTTGAAAATTTTAACTTAGTTTACCCTATTGGAAGTCTCTATCCTTTTCCATTTTAAATTTATTAATTGTGTATTACTGATTTTCTGATATGCTTTGCATCTATCCATTGGTTGACGATAACTGATTATTTTCTTTTGTTCAGTGATTTAATTAGATACTGCATGGTCATGTGTATGGTTGTTCTGGTTGATCTTTGATTTCTTTGAGGAGCTATATCTTTACATAGATTCATTACTGTTTCTCTCATATTCTGATATGCTTTGCATCTATCCATTGGTTGACGATAACTGATTATTTTCTTTTGTTCAGTGATTTAATTAGATACTGCATGGTCATGTGTATGGTTGTTCTGGTTGATCTTTGATTTCTTTGAGGAGCTATATCTTTACATAGATTCATTACTGTTTCTCTCATATTATGTTTTCCCTATCTGTTAAATCTCAAATTATCAGCCGACCGCTCTAGAAGGAGCATATCTATTACCAGTTCTATCGTGTATGAGTATAATAGTCAAAGCCTTTGCATCTTATAAAATCGCTCAGGCTATTATAAGTGCTATATCAGATAATACTGTAATTCATTCTGTTATGCATTATGCATTTGTTCCTCTTTTAGTTTTCAGCTTTGTTTTTCAGTTTTATTTTCTGATGACTGAAAATTTGTTTTTCTTTGTCAGTAGGGAATCATTCTATACCGTTCAGAAGCAAGCTTTACACTCAAGGCTTTGGTGATTGGTCAGCCCTCTTTGCCTAAGCATACACGTGTCCTCTTTTTCTCCATGAACTTGTGTGCAATTATGCTGGAAAAGTTTGGGATTTGTTAAATGTTAATGGATCGCGTTAATCGTTTGCCATTGTTGAGAAACTTCTTCATTCTTCTATTATTAACGTCAGCGCTGTGCATTTCTACCCCAAGTTTGTAATTCTTCTACAGGATTTGCATGAATGATCATCTTTTGTTGTGTGCGCTTTTTGAACAGTCTTTGCTAGAGCCTGTCATACAGTTGTAGTTTCTTATGCATAGTGAACTTGAGTCATACTTGTAAATTTGAGCTAGTATGAAAATTGCAAGAGAGGTTTGAGGATTCTTAGCTGTAATTGGCTGTTTGAGGAGTTATATAATCATGTGTTAAGTGGACTGATGTAGACAGAAAATGTTTTCCTCAAAGATGATCATTCAAAATTTACTGAATGTAGGTCATATTTCAGTGCATTTTGATCTTTCAAATGTTTGCTTTTCTCTTTTTGTCTCTTCTTATAACTAACGACAACCAAAGGTTGTGGTAGGGTGGTAAGTTCCTCCTTCCTTAACTAGATGTATAGGGTTCGAGCTTTGAGAACAGATTTATTTTTTTGTAGAGGTGTGCTTTACCCCAACATGAGATTGGACTTTTCGGTGCGAATCTAGGTTAGTCGGTACAAAAGGGACTATGAAAGATTTGTACCACTGATAACAAAGATACTAGAGTTAGTACTTGTGACACTTGGGACCAAAGTATATTTAAACGTTTTCTGTAATAGCATTCGGGTGTTTCACAATAGACGTGAGGCTGTAGAAGATAAGAATAACAAGTGTTTGAAATTTTGATTTTTCTCGACTGACAATTTTTGTTAATGACTTGATTTTTGTAAAAAGGTAAGATTTATTTCGTTTATGGGTTCAACAATTTCATCTTTCGAATTTTGAGAATATTCAAGTGTATTAAAAAAAATTATTTAAAAAGAGAATAAAGGATCTAATCTTTTTGCACAAAATTAGAAAAAGAATAAACGATCTAATCATCTTAGGAAAAAGAGGCAAAACATATGAATATACACAACAACAACAACTACTCAGTATAGTGCCACGGGTGGAGTTTGGTAGGGGTAATATGTACGTAGGTCTTACCCCTACCCGATAGGGCAGAGCTGTCTCCAATCGACCCTCGGCGCACGAGCAAGAAAAGAAAAAACAAAAACAAAACCAAAAAAAGCATTAATGACTCCATCATAAATCACATGAATAGTAGAGTAAACATAGGCCATAAATAACCTGGCATATAGAAGGAACAAGACAACAACAAGAGCAAAAAGCATTAGTAACTCTAGGGTAAATCACAGAAATATTTACAAAACCAAAAGCCAAAATTAGAAAGGCATGCAACACACTACTCCAAGCCTATATTGGAAACCTCCCCAGCCCCAGCCCTATCCACGTGAAAATACTAGAAACCCCTATCCTACAACCTCGATACTAGACCTCCAGACTTTCCTATCAAGGGCCAATGTCCTCGGAAATCCACATTATAGCCATGTCCTGCCTAATCACCTCTTCCCAATACCTCTTTGGCCTCCCTCTGCTTCGACTCACGCCAACTACCGACAGCCGCTCGCAACTTCTCACCGGGGCATCGGGGCTTCTCCTGCGCACATGCCCGAACCACCTGAGTCTCGCTTCTCGCAGCTTCTCATCCATCGGGGCCAGCCCCACCTTTTCCCGGATAACTTCGTTCCTGACCCTATCTATCCTGGTGAGCCCGCACATCCACCTGAGCATTCTCATCTCCGCGACCTTCATTCTCTGAATATGAACTCCGATTCGATCCGCCCCCGGCTGGGAGGCATCTACCTCATCCCGATCACAAGGAGAGGTTCACTATGATGGGGGTACTTTTTTTTCCCTTAAGGAAAAAATGAGTTCACCGGCCAGCACTCCTTTTGTTGCGGCATGCTCCCCGTCCATCTCTCCATCCCCCCTGAATCACCGATCCAAGATATCTGAAACTGTCCTTCTTGGCGATCACCTGGGAATCAAGCTTCACGTCACTACCCACTTCTTCTTCGCTCGGCTCGGTGCTAAACTTGCACTCCAGGTATTCAGTCTTAGACCTGCTTAGTTTGAAACCCTTAGACTCGAGGGTCTGCCTCCAAACTTCCCACCTCGCATTAACACTGATCCTCGTCTCATCTATTAAGACTATGTCGTCAGCGAATAGCATACACCATGGCACATCCCCTTGGATATGCCGAGTTAGAGCATCCATCACCAAAGCAATTAGGAGGGGGCTGAGCGCCGATCCTCGGTGAAGCCCCATTTCCACCGAGAAGTGGTATGTGTTGCCACCCACCGTCCTAACCCTCGTCTTAGCGCCATCGTACATATCCTTGATCATCCTAATGTAGGCCTCCGGCACGCTCTTCGCCTCCCGGCACCTCCGTAACACCTCTCTTGGAACCTTGTCGTACGCTTTCATAAACGCCATGAACACCATGTGCAAGTCCTTCTTCTCGTCCCTAAACTTTTCCACCAATCTCCTGACCAGGTGGTTAGCTTCTGTAGTGGAGCGGTCCCGCATGAAACCAAACCGGTTCACATAGATAGACATCATCGCCCTCACCCACGTCTCAACCACCCGCTCCAGACTTTCATGGCGTGGCTTAGTAATTTGATACCCCTATAGTTGTTACAACACTGAATACCCCCTTTGTTCTTATACAAGGGCACCACTGTGCTCTACCTCCACTCCTACGGCATCCTCTTAGTCGTGAAGATCACATTGAACAACCCGGACAACCACTCCACTCCTGCACTACCTATGCTTTTCCAAAACTCCACCGGGATTTCATCTGTCCCGATCGCACGACCCCTACTCGTCCTACGCAAAGCCCCCACGACCTCCCCCACCCTAATGCGCCTGCAGAACCCCAGATCCCTATGGCGCTCTGAGAACCTCAGCTCCCCTAACTCTATGTCTTGATCCTCTTCCTCGTTGAGCAGGTCTCGGAAGTACGCTTGCCACCTCTGCTTGACCCGGGCCTCCCCCCATTCGAACTCTACCATCCTCGTCTTTGATGCACCTAACTCGGTCCAGGTCCCGCGCATTCTTCTCCCTCACTTTAGCTAACCAAACAACTTTCCGTCCCCTCCTTTCTCCTCTAATTCCTTGTACATGCGCCCAAACGCTACATTTTTTGCTTCTGTGACCGCCAACTTCGCCTCCCTCCTCGCCTCCTTATAGCGGTCCACGTTCACTCTCATTTCCTCCTCGCTCGAGCTCTCCGCAATCTGAGCAAACGTCGCCTTCTTCCCCTCCATTTTTTCTTGGACTACATCATTCCACCACCAATCACCTTGATGTCTGCTTGAATGGCCATTGGCTACCCCGAGCATATCTCGTGCTACCTCCCTAACCAAATTCGATGTAACTACCTGGCCGGTCATTTTTGGAATTTATGCCCTGATCCCCATTAACTGCTTTCCCTAAGTCCATCTCTACTATTTTGGTTTGCCAGATGTTCGGTTCTAGAATTCAAGGTGTTTTGGGACATTTAGTCCCTAAATGAGAGCTACCGACATCCATCACTAGGAGTCTATGGAGAGTCGAGAGGCACTCTCCCTGAATGACCTTACAGTCCTTGCACAACCCTCTATCGCTCCGTCTGAGAAGGAGGTAATCTATCCGAGTCCTTGCCGCCGAACTTTTGAAAGTAACCAAATGTTCCTCCCTTTTCTGAAATGAAGAGTTCGCAATCCAAATCTCAAAAGCCCTGGCGAAATCAAGCAGTGAAGTGCCTCCTCCGTTCCTGACCCCGAGCCCATAGCCCCATGCACCTCACTATAGCCACCAACATCGGCACCAATATGGCCATTAAAATCCCCTCCAATAACCAACTTCTCAGATTGGGGAATACTACTAACCAACACGTCCAAGCCTTCCCAGAAGCGCCTCTTAACCTCCTCCTCTAATTCTGCTTGAGGCGCGTAAACGCTGATGACATTTAGGAGCGTAGCCACCTATAACCAACTTGATACACATTAACCTATCATTCACTCGCCTAACCTCGACCAGGACTCCCTAATATCCCTATCCTCCAAAATTCCCACTCCATTCTTACCCCTCACGGCCCTAGAGTACCACAGCTTAAATCCGTCCACATTCTTTGTCCTAGAACCTTTCCACCTAGTCTCTTGCAAACAAGCTATGTTAACTCGCCTCTTCTGCAGAATTTTTGCTAGCTCAAAGGACTTACCAGTCAGGGTGCCTATGTTCCACGACCCTATCCTCAGACTCAGAACGTCCGCTATCCCCTTTCTACCCTTGCCTCTTGAGCCGCCCCTAGAACCAATCCCTGCCCCTTTGCTCACTCCTACCCCCACTCCCACCCCTATCCCCCAGGACATGACCTTATACTACCATTCCCAATCGCGGCCACTATCCCTCTTACCGACTACGAATAACATAGATGCACACACGAAGTTTATCAATTTGAAAATAAAACCTGGAAGTAGGCTTTGTTGCTCCCGAAGTCGACTGCTGAACAACGTAAATAAGAGACCGGGAGGTACCAATTTCAGGTGAAAATAAAACCTGGAAGTAGGCTTTGATGCTCCCGAGGTCGACTGCTTGACTCTTGCACTTTCCAAACGGAGACCGGTTCCCTCTTCGCTTCCAGATGCCGCAAGCTCGCCTTGTCCGCCGCGATTTACACCTGTAAATAACAAAAAACAAAACCAACTACACAAAAAAAAATGTGGGGGATGGGGGGCCGCCCGACTTGGCGGGGGGAGGGGGCTGCCTGAATGTGGGGTTGGGGTGCGGGGATAGGGGGCTTCCTGACTCAGGGGGTGGGGGAGGGGGTTGCCTGAATGTGGGGTTGGGGGTGGGGGAAACCAGGTAGAAGGGAGTGGAGGGGGAAAGGGGGAGGGAGGGGGAGGAGGAGAGGGAGAAAGAGAGAGAAGTAGAGAACAGAGGAAGAAGAGGGGGGAAGAAGAGGGGGAGAGGGGTGGCGGGATAGAGGGGTGGGAGGGGTAACGTGAGAGGGTGAGGGGGGAGGAGTAAAGGGAGAAAGAGAGAGAAGAGAAGAAAGAATGGGGGAGGAAGAAGGGGGGTCGCCGGCGACTCGCCGGAGTTGGAGAGAGGGAGGGGGGAAACGGGGGAGGGGGAGGGGGAGCGGGAGGGGGGCAGAGAGAGGAGAGAGAAGTGAGGGGGAAGGGGGCTTACCAGTGCTTGCCGCCGGAGCTGAGATGGTCGCCGGGGGATAGGGGGTCGCCGGGGATGGAGGGGTGGAGTGTGGTTGGCTAGTCGCTGTGTTGGGTAGAGAACTGACCGTTGGGGAGGGGGGAGAGAGAGGAGACAGTGCTGCTTATTTACTTTGTCAGTAATGAATCTCCATATGAATATATACATAATACTTAAAACCTTTTTACACAAGTATGTTTATCTTTAATAGTTCAAAAAATTTGCAATTGTCCCAAGCCATAATAGAAAACAGTTACAATACCAAAATGTGATAAGACGACGAGATCTTTCCATCCTTACTTAAATATATATGTTTGATCTCTAAAATTATGAAATTCCTGGTAAAGAATATTTTCTCTTTAATGTATGTTACCTGACTCGAACATGGATCAGTCTAGTAAAGGGATTTCATACACCAGATGCATCAAAAATAATGAAATGAAGATATACTTTATGCACTTTGTGTTTGCTCTAAATGAAGCAATTTAAGTTTAATAGTCAAGAGAAGAGAATATATAATACTATTAGTTAATCATACAACATCAGCAACAACAACAGACCTAATGTAATCCCACAAGTGGGGTCTGGGGAGGGTAGTATGTTCGTAGATCACCCCCTACCTTCAAGAAGGCAGAAAGATTATTTCCGAAGGACCATCAGCTAAGGAAAGATAAAAGGAAGAGTAGCAGCAATCACACCAATTATAAAACCTAAGCAAATATACTACTATTAGTTAATCATAAGGAACAAGAATTTATATTTATTTGCTTAATATTAATATATACATTTGATGCGGATAAATTTTTTCGTAAGCGCCATCTAAAGTCTTCTTCTCTTCCATAGGTGGTATTGATATTGTTCATAATTATTCATTACTCATTAATTAGTGAATTGCATTCTACTGCCTAACAGAGTAGTAGTGAATCAAGGTATTTTGTCTGTTTGTATAAAAGAGAGAGATCTTGCAAAATTCATGGAATAGGCAAAAATAGTAATTCCAATTAAAGGACAATCGAGACGGGATCAATTTATTAAATTCAGAGTCGCCACTTGGGAAAATAATGGTGTCCCAAGTCACCGGTTTGATCCCGAACCGAGGAAATTTATGACTTTGTAATATAGTCTGCGAAACTAGAAAACCGGATAAGGAACTTTGTTAACCCGGGAGAAGGTGTTAGGCACTCCCGGATTCCGTGGTTTTAGCACGGTCGCTCAACTGTACTCTTTGTTTTTATCCGATTTCTTTGTATATTTTAACTATGTATTTTTAATGCTCCGCTTTTATTTTTAGAAGAATTGCGACGTCACGAAAACACATTTCGAGTCACACCGCAACCAGTACGCCTGTGACTTTAATGTATTTCAGTTTCGCCGAGAGTAAGATTTGGGTCACATAAATGCGCACCCGTATTTAGGAGAGTAATTTACTTACAAATCATGCCTAAAGAGTCTATCGTCCTTATTAACTTTGGGAAAGGACCGTGAAATTCACTAAACGGTCCTTCCAAGTCTAAGTTTTTGTAGCAACTAATTTGAGGGCCCCGCAATTGTGTATTTTTCGTTTGGCGAGGCTCATCTCACTTTTATTTAGAGGCCGATCCTAACCCGACTATATTTTCTACGTATGTTTTTTCCTTAATCTATTATGTTATCAAACATTCCAGGCCCGTCAATTTTGGTCGTTATTGGGCCTAGCTTTCCGGAATGGGTTTTATTACATTATAAGCAGGTCCAGGTCTTTACTTTCAATTACTGGCCCAGTATTCGTATGAACATGGTTCGGGCCCAGACCAGATAGGAATAATAATGGTATAAGCGAATGACTAAAGACAAGCCCACACATTTGGAATTAACAAAGGAATTAACTTGCACTTTTATTTATCAATAAAGAAAATCAGTACTCGAATTATCAACGTTAACTACGAATCAATTGTCTACTATACACGAAAGCTTGAACTACAGGCTACTTCTTCCTCTATTAATGAGTTTGCACTAACCCTTGAAGTTCATACTAGTTCTGAGAAAGTGGTTCAATGTATAAGAAACCCGAAGAACAGTTAGACTAATTATTTACAAACTATCTAAGGCCAAGGTGAGTTATGCAAAAGATAACAATTATCACTGATTTGGTCGCGAGCTAAACCCCTTGTCATCATCAATCTGTCCTGATTAAAGTCGTTATATCATCTAGCTATTCCCTTTTTAATACTTGACCAAATCTGAACTCCTGATCCTTAAAAATTAATTAACTACATGAGCAGTGATTTTATAGTCTAATCACTCAACTGAACACTCACACTCCTAAATTCGAATGGCTTTAAGATTTTAGCAGTATCACATAACAGGCTTTACCACGACCTAGTTCATTGCAGGGTTATTATCCCAATCACAGCTCAATCTAGAGTTTTCTTCTTTAAATCCTACTCGTGTCTATATACAGATTCATGGCAATATGGATAGCTATACGATCTTAGTCTACGAAAACTACTGTGAGGACCAATTAATGGTTTTAAAACTGTGATATGATAGCTTTCGTTTTAAAGTTTTTACCTGACTAAGCTAAATGATATACTATTACTACATTACTGGCCATTACAAATGTTTTTGTGTTGGTTTTTCTACTATTACATTCTACAATACAATTAAAACCTCAAATCTAAACTAATACTAACATTGATAACAGTGTTGAACTATACAGTATACAATAGCATTGAAATTTAACCGAGGCTTCACTTTTATTCAACCAAATCACCATTACAGCTTCTAATCGAACAGAGGAATACCTGGAAGTCACAATGAGTAAAAATCAGTTGCAGCAGCAGAAGATACAACAACAACAACAATACCAACAGCAGCAACAGGACCAAACAAACCACAGCAACAACAGAAACACAACCAACAACAACAAAAACCACACCCAAACAGCAGTAGGATTCGTCCAAGAGTAAAATCAGTATCAATCAGTAGCAACTGATGAATAACAGGAGTGAGCAGCCCAAAACAGGAGCAAGAAGACCAGCAACAGATCCAATTAAAACCAATAAAACAGTAGCAAGGTCTAATAGCAACCCAGGAGGAGACACTTGAAGCCCCGGCAAGTTTCAACAACCAAACAACCTAGTGCTATGATCAACAATGAATGAAAGAGCAAAGAGTGACATCAAACAATCCCAATAGACCAACTTTAACTTCCAAAATACCTAATGATTGCTTCAGGAACTCCAAAAAAACCAATGTGGCATCAAGACACAACTCAACAGACTCGAAGACTGCCTGAAGCAGTGAGCTAAAAGAAACAGAATGTTTTCTTTATCCTGTGCTCTAAAATATATGTCTAGTCTCTTACTGTCTAAGCCTCTGGGTATGTGGGTCTATATGTTTCAGAACTATTTCTCTCCCAAAATCCAGTGTAAGCCCCCTGTATATCAAAAAATGTCCCCTACTTATAGTTTTGAATTCCCTCCCGAATGCCTGCCACCAATTAAACTACTACCCCTGCCCATTCCTATCTCTGCCAGCCCATTATCCTCTCTGTTTTCACCACTAAGTTTTGCTTAAGTATGGGCTTTAATTAATTAAAAAATGTGAAGTACAAACCTGGTGGAGTGTCCTGCTGTGATAGCAGGCTCCACTAGGCTGTCTTATGGGCGGGTGATTAAACAACTGGCCTTAATCCAACCCTAACAATTACATTCAGTTAAATCCTAATCCAGAATCAAACAGATAACAACCCTAATGGTGAATTGCATACGGGCAGACATGGTGGTGAACAATCATACAAATAAATTAACTCGTTGACGACGTTAAATAAACTACGCATACAAAGCAATTAGCATTGAATTCAAACAGATAAAGATGGGGATTGACCGAACAAAAGGGTCTATTGGAGATGAAGAACAAAACAAAAAAGCAAGAAAATAGAATTCAACTGATTTAACAAACGGAATATGAAGAAATAAAAGAAGAAATACCATAAGAGAAGACAAATCCGCACTTGAACGGACTCGGACCCGTCTTGGGTTCAATTCGAACTTTGGATTCAACTTGAACTTGGATTCTTCGTTTTTGAGGCCAATGGACCTTAATCGAGATGTTTTCAACAATGAAAACATCCCAATTAAGGTCTATTAGACCTCAATTAGGGAGAAACTCGAAGTCTAGGGTTCATGGCCGAGATTTGGGGCTCGACCGGTTCTAGCAAGATTCGAGCCAAACCAGGGCCGGTAGGGGTATGAGGGAGGTGAGGGGAAGCTATGGTGTGATTTTGAAGTGGTTTGGGATGAATGTTCAAGTTCCGACGAACTTCGAATTGATATTCGAAGTGTTCGAGCAACATTCGAAACTAACCAATGCCGGATCCGTGTAGAGGGGCTTTGGGAGAATCCATGGTGTTAATTTGACGGTGTTTGGCCACCGTCCGCCGCCGTGGGCGATTTCAGGCGGCGGAGGACGGCGGAGTGAGATCTGGTCTCTGAAGGCTTCTGAGAGACGAAGAGAGGGGGGGTTCTGAGGGGGCGGGGTAGGGTTTAGGAATATATACCAACCGGGGGATTGGATCCAGGCCGTTGGATCGATTTAGATCGACGGCTTGGATCAACCCACTTAACGAAACGAAGTCGTTTGAGTAGGTTTTGAACCGGGCGGGTTTTTGTGTGGATACGGGTCGGGGTGCAGGGGCGATTGGTGACCGTTGGATCAAAACGGATCGACCGGCTTGGATAAACTGGCCAATTACGGCGTCGTTTGGATATCTCTGGAGATGGCCTGAGCCGGATTTGGCTTGGGCCCGGGTCGTTCAGCTTTTCTTGGGCCCGTTTTCACACATTTATTCCTAATTTTATTAACTAACTCTAATTAAACCAAAATCTACCTTAACTAATCAATTTAAAAGGGAATGAAATTACCCCTATTAATTAAACACTTGATCATTGACACAATTTATGCACTCAAATAAAAACCACATGAGGATTGAGGTGCACACACTTTGATTTCTTACGATTAATTCCTATGTCCGATTTATTCTCATAATGCGCCCTTAATTCCCAAATATGCAATGCGTATTTTTTGTATTTTCTAGCTACATAAACACACATACCAATGCTAATCCTCCGGAGAGACGGCACAAAATCCACAAAAATCAAGTGTAGCCCAAAACTATTTTATTTTGAATTTTTTGGGAGTAAATCTTACGTAGGGCAAAAATCACGTGCTCACAGCTGCCCCTCTTTGCGCGGAAACATGAAGAGTTTTCGTGCAAAGATAAGTGAGCGGATATGAGCGATTTTTGCCCATTCAAGCACTCCGTATGAAGCATTTTGGAAAAGTTTGACCGAACCTTGCTTCAAAAGGTCTCCTACATATCCTGGGCTAAACAGGAATCAGGTCAATGTAGTTCGGGAAGTTTTGGTAGCCGGGACTACCATGACTGTTGTGATCTTGCTGTTACTGCTGTTACTGCTGTTACTGCTGTTACTGCTGGCGCCACTGCTTAACTGATCCCCTTATTACATCGTGCTAAACGAAAAAATAAGAAGCTAGACTAAGTTACAGTATTGCAAATTATTATCTATCCTTTCAACTGGATTTTGTCATGTTCCTTGCCATCCTACTGTCTCTGATGTTTCTTCACATGCTTCTTCTCTTCTAACAATTGTTATTTCGGCCTATCTTGATTGCCGAACTCCGACCGTTGGTCCCTTCCTTTGTAATCTTCGAACTATTCTCCTTCGAAGTTTGTACCTATCTTTCTGATCCTTGTTGCCTTCCTTTCGATTATGAACTTGGATTCACGCCGGGGATTTCCGTTATACTCTACCGCTTTCCTCAACCAACTTCAAAAATAAATCGCCACTCCATTCTTCAGGCGGGCTCCCTGACTTCAATTACAACTTCAAAATAAATCGCCACTCCATTCTTCAGGCGGGCTCCCTGACTTCAACTACAACTTCAAAATAAAATCGCCATTCCATTCTTCAGGCGGGCTCCCTGACTTCAACTACAACTTTAAAATAAATCGCCACTCCATTCTTCAGGCGGGCTCCCTGACTTCAACTACAACTTTAAAATAAATCGCCACTCCATTCTCCAGGCGGGCTCCCTGACTTCAACTACAACTTCCTAATAAATCGCCACTCCATTCTTCGGGCGGGCTCCCTGACTTCAACTACAACTTTAAAATAAAATCGCCACTCCATTCTTCAGGCGGGCTCCCTGACTTCAACTACAACTTCAAAATAAATCACCACTCCATTCTTCAGGCGGGCTCCCTGACTTCGACTACAACTTCAAAATACATCGCCACTCCATTCTTCAGGCGGGCTCCCTGACTTCAACTACAACTTCAAAACTAAATCGCCATTCCGTCCTTCAGGCGGGCTTCCTGACGTCAACTACAACTTCAAAACTAAATCGCCACTCCATTCTTCAGGCGGGCTCCCTGACTTCAACTACAACTCCAGAATAAAATCGCCACTCCATTCTTCAGGCGGGCTCCCTGACTTCAACTATAACTTCAAAATAAAATCGCCACTCCATTCTTCAGGCGGGCTCCCTGACTTCAACTACAACTTCAAAATAAATCGCCACTCCATTCTTCAGGCGGGCTCCCTGACTTCAACTATAACTTCAAAATAAAATCGCCACTCCATTCTTCAGGCGGGCTCCCTGACTTCAACTACAACTTCAAAATAAATCGCCACTCCATTCTTCAGGCGGGCTCCCTGACTTCAACTACAACTTCAAAATAAATCGCCACTCCATTCTTCAAGCGGGCTCCCTGACTTCAACTACAACTTCAAAATAAATCGCCACTTCATTCTTCAGGCGGGCTCCCTGACTTCAACTACAACTTCAAATTTCATCCCATCCTTATCGCCTTCCTTTGTTTTCCGTACCATTTTCTTCTTCCTGCATCGCCTCTTGGGCCACCTTTTCTTCTGAATTATCTTGTCTTGGAATTGCTTTCCCCCCGGGTCGTATTACTTTTCTTTTGGCTGCTGGGGATATCTTTGGAAATTGTTGCTCACTTGTGGGGATGATGCTGCTGAGGAAGTATTCTTTGTTTCCTTCACCCCTCATTCTCTCTCGGACTCGCCGGAGGTTGAAATGTTATGTACTGGGGATTATCCTGGCGGGGGACCCCTTTTCCTCTTCCTTCTTCCCATTCCTCCTCTGGGACTCACACCTCTGCTTCCTTGAAAACTTATGGGATATAATGCTGCTGCGGGAATCTCGAAGTCGGTGTTTCATTTTCCCAACAATTGCTGGGGATGATACCGGCTCAAAGATCACTTCCTTGCATTGTCGGGCCTCTTTCAAAACTATTCTGCTCGGAGCTGGTATTTCCCGAAATCTTGTGTTGCTTTCTACCCTTATCCACCGGGTCTTTGCTTTCAAGAAAATTTTCGCAACAGGAGAAAATTTTCTGCCCCAGTTTGATAAACTTCTAGATGGTATGCTTTTCCGCCGACGAACCCTCTTTTCCTGCTTTAAATCAAAGAAAAATTGTTAGTTTCAAAACGCAGCGAGTGGTCGTGCCACTCTTGTAGGGGCCATTTTCTTTTCTCTCTCAGCTGCTTGGCCTCCCTCGAACTTCGGGGACGACGTTGGCGCTTGCTGGGGATGATGCTCTTTCCACAGATGGTTTCTCATATCTCCCTTTTATTCCAATCTTTGGTTTGATCTTACTCTTTTTAGCCGGTGATCTGTTGTGAGAAATCATCTTCCGGACGTGCCATATGTGTCCATCATACTCCATAATTCCTGTGAACCTTCCAATCAACCTGTCGTTCCAATCTTAATATCGGAACGACTTCTGCCTTATTGCCTCGTTCCACGCCTATTCATTTTCATTATACTACTTTGGGAGACTTGGTAGTAAGCTTTGAAAAATCAATTTTCGAAAATGAAAGAAAAGAAAAAGAATGCTGACCGCAAATGACAAAAGAAAAGGAAAACTTTTCTGAACTCAAAAATAGGAAAAACTTATCTGAATGTGTGACTGATCCAATGGTTATGCCGCGCCTTTGAGATTAATCTACCCAGTCTATTCATGTCAATCACTTTCTGATGGCCGCGCTGTGTTAGGAGTAAATGAATGTTCCAACCTTGTCTCATGCAGACACCTTGTAACCATCTCGCCTTGTCACCTCATAGTGCCCTTCGAAGGGTTTTCACTAATGAGATTCTCTCATTTCTCTCTATCTCCCGTCGCCTTAGGGTGCCCGTAAAGGTTTTCACCGCAAGACTCTCTCATTTTATTTCTCTCAACTTTCTTCGCCTTAAGGCGCCCGCGAGGGTTTTCACCGTTAAGACTCTCTCATTTTCGCTTTCCTTTCCCTGCGGTGGGGTATCACCCATGAGATTCCCTCTAGAGCATTATCCCTTTTCGGCTTGTGCATCCTGGATTCAATCGAGGGTCGGAATGTCACTTTTGGCTTTCATTCGCACGACTTGGCATTTCTCGAATACTGATCGAGAGGTCTTTTCGGTCATTAATGTGGTTTTGTGCGTGAGGCTAAAGAAAAGGGGTTTAACCTCAACGGTTAGCTCATTACAACTTTCGGAATCCACACCATTTTTTCAAATGAAACAATGACTTCTGCCCCAGTTTTGTTGCTTGGGGAATCTTTGATTTTTATTTTATTATGACCGAGCCGTGTGGCGCCTACGTATCCTTCTTGAGGAATCAGGTCGAACGTAGTTCACTTTTTCTTGTGTCTTTTCTTTGTTTCTTTTTTCTATTTTGTTACACATCTTCCTTGGTGATTCCGAAAGAGGGTGTATGAAAGAATTATTAAGGCTCAAAGGGGAAAACAAAGGTTAAAGTGTTTGGGTAGTAGAAAAATTGCCTCTGTCATTTCATTCTCCGAAAAATGCCAAAATACACACAGACGAAACCAATCGTTGACAAATACATTAAAGAATTACACATAATATCTCTTGACCGCATCGGAATTGATAGCCATATCAGTGCATCTTCCCTCAATATCAGCTAGACATAGCGCGCCGTTGGATAATACCCTAGTCACAACAAACGGTCCCTGCCAATTTGGAGCGAACTTGCCCTTCGCATCGGCCTGATGTGGTAGAAATTTCAACTTCTGCTGGTATTACTGCTTCGGTCCCGTACACCAACAAGTAAGGAGTTGCACCTACCGAAGTCCGGACGGTAGTGCGATAACCCAACAGTGCGAATGGTAACTTTTCATGCCATTGCCTAGACCCTTCTACCATCTTCCTCAATATCTTCTTTATATTCTTGTTTGCCGCCTCAACCGCACCATTTGCTTTGGGACGATATGGTGTGGAATTTCGGTGTGTAATCTTGAACTGTTGACATACCTCTTTCATCAATCCGCTGTTAAGATTTGCACCGTTATCTGTGATGATTATCTTTGGAATTCCAAACCTACAGATGATGTGGGAATGTACGAAATCCACCACTGCCTTCTTGGTCACGGATTTGAAGGTTTTGGCCTCCACCCACTTGGTAAAGTAATCGATCGTCACCAGAATGAACCTATGACCATTGGAAGCCGCAGGTTCTATAGGTCCGATAACATCCATACCCCACGCGACAAATGGCCATGGCGCTGACATTGTATGCAACTCGGTTGGTGGGGAATGAATCAAATCTCCGTGTATCTGACACTGATGGCATCTTCGCACGAAACTTATACAATTACGCTCCATAGTAAGCCAGTAATATCCTGCTCGAAGAATCTTCTTTGCCAATACATATCCGCTCATGTGTGGCCCACAAACTCCTGAGTGTATATCTGTCATCACTGTTGTGGCTTGACTCGCATCTATACACCTCAACAATCCCAAATCTGGGGTTCTTTTGTACAGTACCCCTCCACTAAGGAAAAATCCGTTCGCCAACCGCCGAATAGCCCTCTTTTGATCTCCAGTTGCCTGCTCTGGGTATATTCCTAACCTGAGGTACTCTTTGACATCATGAAACCATGGCTCGCCATCCATCTCTTCTTCTATCATATTACAATAAGCATGTTGGTTTCGGACCTGAATATGTAACGGATCGACACGAACCTTGTCCGGGTGATGTAGCATTGATGCTAAAGTAGCTAGAGCATCGGCAACCTCATTATGCATCCTTGGGATGTGCCCGAATTCTACTGATCGAAAGCGCTTGGTCAGATCGTGCAAACACTGACGATACGGGATAAGCTTTAAATCTCTGGTTTCCCATTCTCCCTGAATCTGATGTACCAGAAGGTCCGAGTCCCCCAAGACCAAGACGTCCTGTACATCCATGTCCACCGCTAATCGCAACCCCAAGATACATGCCTCGTATTCAGCCATATTATTGGTACAATGAAAACGCAGTTGAGCAGTAACAGGATAATGATGTCCTGTTTCAGAGATAAGCACAGCCCCTACTCCGACTCCCTTTACGTTCGCCGCTCCGTCGAAGAAAATCTTCCACCTTGGATCCTCAGTTAATTCCAGCCCATCAATTTGCAATACTTCTTCGTCTGGAAAATACGTCCTCAGAGGTTCGTATTCGTCATCAACAGGATTCTCGGCTAAGTGATCGGCTAGGGCTTGAGCTTTCATAGCCGTCCTTGTCACATATATGATGTCGAACTCTGTAAGTAATATTTGCCATTTTGCTAACCTCCCTGTAGGCATAGGTTTCTGGAAAATATACTTCAACGGATCCAAACGCAAAATGAGGTAAGTGGTGTAAGAAGACAAATAATGTTTTAGCTTTTGGGCTACCCAAGTCAAAGCGCAACATGTCTTTTCCAGAATGAGTGTATTTAACCTCGTGGACCGTGAATTTCTTACTGAGATAGTAAATGGCCCGTTCTTTTCTGCCAGTAAGATCATGTTGCCCCAGCACGCAGCCGAACGAATTCTCCAAGACCGTTAGATAAAGAATTAGGGGTCTACCCGGTTCAGGCGGAGCTAGTACGGGTGGGTTTGACAGATACCCTTTGATTTGGTCAAACACTTCCTGACATTCTGTCATCCATTCTATCGCAGCGTCTTTCTTCAACAGACGGAATATGGGCTCACAGGTTGCTGTGAGCCGAGCAATAAACCTACTGATGTAATTTAACCTTCCCAACAAACTCATTACCTCTCTTTTATTCCTTGGCGGGGGTAACTCTTGGATGGACTTGATTTTGGATGGCTCCAGCTCAATGCCCCGTCGGCTGACGATGAATCCTAGCAACTTTCCTGACGGAACTCCGAATGCACATTTGGCCGGATTAAGCTTGATATCATATCTTCGAAGTCTTTGTAAAAACTTCCTGAGATCGGCAATGTGGTCTTCTTGACGTCTAGATTTTATGATCACATCATCCACGTACACTTCAATTTCTTTGTGTATCATGTCATGGAATACCGTAGTCATCGCCCTCATGTATGTTGCCCCTGCGTTCTTCAGGCCGAATGGCATTACCCGGTAGCAATAAGTCCCCCATGGTGTGATGAAAGCCGTCTTTTCTGCGTCCTCTTCATCCATCAAGATCTGATGATATCCCGCGTAGCAGTCCACAAAGGACCCGATTTCACGTCCGGCGCAATTATCAATCGGGATATGGATATTGGGAAGTGGGAAATTATCCTTAGGACTCGCCTTGTTGAGATTGCGGTAGTCCACGCATACTCTGATCTTTCCGTCTTTCTTTGGCACTGGTACTACGTTAGCCAACCATTCAGGGTATCGAGTGACACGAATGACTTTCGCCTGCAACTGCTTGGTTACTTCCTCCTTGATCTTCACACTCATCTCCGTCTTGAATTTCCGCAGTTTTTGCTTGATGGGAGGATATGCCGGATCAGTGGGTAATTTATGAACCACTAGATCGGTGCTGAGTCCCGGCATGTCGTCGTACGACCATGCGAAAATGTCTTTAAACTCCATGAGTGTTTTGATCAACTCTTCTCTCAGGTTTGGTTCAATATGGACACTTATCCTGGTTTCTTTGACGTCATCCGCATTCCCTAGATTAACGGCCTCAGTATCATTTAAATTTGGTTTGGATTTTTCCTCGAAGTGACTTAATTCTTCACCGATTTCTTCTACGGCTTCATCATCGCCGTATTCTGACTCACTCTCGTCACTTCTTATTTCATGCGTTATTATTTCCAAACCCGATTGACTTTCTAGACCGGGTTGATTAATCTTTAAGCACGCCATATCATTAAGATCAGTTGAAAGAAGGCTGTTCAGAAAAGTAAAAAGAAGGAAAATAAACAAAATTAGACACGAAGGGAACAAAATTTCATTAATGGGAACAGTACAAGGAAAAACAAACTTGCAAACTCAAATCGAAATGAACTAAAACAAACGGATTTTACTCCGGGGACAACCCCCAACACAAAATTTCGAAAGAACACAATCCAAAACAAACTACCAAGACTCCTTCCGGACAGGGAGAGGAGTAGCCTTCCAATTATTCAATTTTGCTTTCGATCCCACAAACTGTATCTCGGCATGGCTGGATCCTTCACCATCCTCGAGCATGCATATATCTGCGAATAGGTCCTCGAACTTTCTTAAGAACTCTTCGTCTGGCCTAACCATAGGACTAGGAACCTTTGTCGCCGGATGTCCTTTTACTCCAGACCTGACAAAAGATTGGGAAAGGCGTGGAACAGGATTCGGGAGCACCCATGTCTTCTGCTTATTCCTCTTGGCTCGCTGGATGTCCTCTGATGTTGGCTTGAATCCCAAACCGAAGGTTCCCACGTTTTCGACCACGGATACCGGTTGTATGATTCCTTGCAGAGATGCACCTAGACCTTTGCCGGGTATGAAACCATGTCTCAACATTTCATGAGCCACCATGACGTCTGCAGTAATTATTCTGTCATTGGGAATGCATTCCCCTTCTGGAACTCGGTTGGCGGATACCACATCGCAGATCTGGTATACCCATGGCCCAACATCTTCTTCTATCTCAACAAAGGGGACGATGGTGCCTGGTTGTAGATCATTCTCTCCACGGACGACGATCTCCTCTGTCGGTCCCACTCAAACTTGACGAGTTGGTGTAAGCTGGGATGGAACCGCTCTTGCGGCATGGATCCACGGTCGCCCTATCGAAGGTTATATGACACCACCATGTCCGGCACCGGAATTCCATGGTGAACTCCAGCCGGTCCGATTGTCGAGATTAACACTATGTCCCCAACCGACGCCTTGCCTCCTCCATCAAACCCTCGAACACATATGTTGTTCTTGCGTATCCCGCCGATGTCCACTTTCAACTTGTCCAGTGTAGAGAGAGGACAGATGTTAGCACTGGACCCATTATCGACAAGGACTTTGGTAACCACCGACTCCTCACACTTTACCGTAAGATATAAAGCCTTGTTGTGCTCGGTGCCTTCCTCGAGCAATTCATCATCGGTGAAGGTGATCCGATTCGCTTCGAAGATCCTATTGGTGATCTTCTCCAAATGACTCACTGAGATTTTATCAGGTACATGTGCCTCATTCAGGACTTTCATCAAAGCTTGCCGATGTTCTTCAGAATGTACCAGCAAGGACAACAATGAGATTTGCGCAGGAGTCTTCTTCAGCTGTTCTAGGACAGAATAATCATGCAGCTTCATCTTTTTCAGGAATTCTTCTGCCTCTTCGTCAGTTACCGGCTTTTTCAGTGTTGCCGGAGCAGTCTTCCTCAACTCCGCGGGGGCAAAACATCTCCCCGAGCGGGTCAAACCTTGCGCTTCGCAAACTTCCTCTTTCACTTCCTTTCCTTTGTAAGTTGTCGTAATCCGATCATAATTCCATGGAATAGCTCTGCTATCAGTTATTGGCAACTGTATTGCTGGCTTGATGATGAAAGGATCCATTCGAACGCCTGCTACCGTCAAGACGGGTTCGGTTGCTACCCCTGGTACAACTATTTTTGCTTCCCCCGGCCTCACCGGTACTTTGTTCATACTTCCCTTTTCTGCTTCCAACCCCTTTGTACGTCCTTCTTGCCAATGGGTGACTCATCCAAGCTCGGCCCCTTTCTCATTCCTAACCCGCTAGACTTGATCATCATTACAGTCTGGGAGGTTTTCTCCTTTCCTTCTTCTACCCGTACCAACTCGATCATGTTGGTCTCATGATGAGTTGGAAGTGGATTTTGGTTAATGTTGGGCTCTGTTGGGGTCTGGACCTCAATCCTGCGAGTGTCGATGAGCTCCTGGATGGCTGTTTTCAACCTCCAACACTTTTCCGTGTCGTGTCCCGGACATCCTGAGCAGTATGCACAATTTACTGAATGGTCCAAGTTCTTTGGAAGAGGGTTTGGTAGCTTAGCTTCAACCGGATTTAGCAACCCTACTTGCTTCAATCGGTGGAACAAACTGGTGTAAGACTCTCCTAAGGAGTGAAAGTCTTTGGCCTTGGCGCCCTGTCGCCTTTGAATGCCTGGTTCGGACGAAAACTCGCGCCCGAGGGGTTTCTGTAATCTCTTGGGGGCGGATAATTGTTCCGCGGGTTTGGTGCACGCCACGGTGCATGGACGGGAGGTGCAAAATAGGACTGTGCGTGATGGACAGTAAAATGGGGATCATGTGCTGGATAGTAATGTTGCGGGTGGTTATATGGATTGTGGAAGTAATTTTGGTGGTGAGGGTGGGGCGGGCTATATTGGGGTGCGGGGCCTCTGTTTCTGAACCATGTCCCGGACTCGACTGCCGTGACTTCCTCTTTCCTCTTTTTCCCGAGTACTCCTCCAGTACCACTTTGGATAGCCTGAGTGGTGGCCTTCAGTGCTGAATAGCTCATGATCTTGTTGGTTTTCAAGCCTTCCTCGATCATAGCCCCCATCTTTATCACCTCGGTGAATGACTTTCCCACGGACGTCACCAGATGTCCGAAATAGGTTGGCTCCAGTGTTTGCAAGAAGTAATCCACCATCTCGTTCTCTCTCATAGGCGGATCTACCCTTGCTGCCTGTTCCCTCCAGCGGAAACCAAATTCTCTGAAACTTTCGGTGGGTTTCTTTTCTAACTTGAGCAATGACAAGCGGTCCGGGACTATTTCAAGATTGTACTAGAACTGGCCAATGAATGCCTGAGCCAAATCATCCCACGTAAACCATCTGCTGGGATCCTGCCTAGTGTACCACTCCAATGCAGATCCCCCCAAACTCTGACCGAAGTAAGCTATCAGAATCTCGTCCCGTCCTCCAGCTCCTCGCATTTTACTACAAAACCCTCGAAGATGGGCTACTGGATCACCGTGCCCCTCGTATAGGTCGAACTTGGGCATTTTAAACCTGGCTGGCAACTGGACATCTGGGAATGGACACAGATCCTTGTAAGCGACACTGACCTGGTTGCCCAAACCGTGCATATTCCTGAAGGACTGCTCCAGGCTTTTAACTTTTCTAATAACTTCCTCGTGTTCCGAACTTTGGAAGTGCTTTTCCGGTTCTGCCGGGTTATCCCAGTGAGGGGTGTGTGGATGCGGTTCAGGAGCCCTAAAGGTAGGCTCGGGAGGATAGTAAGAATTGTCATGGATTTGAACGTGCGGCTCACCGGGTGACTTTTGTAGAGTAGTAGGTGGGGGTGCCACAAAAATAGGGGTGACTGGAGGAGGATTTTGTTTGGCTGGTGGAATTTGGGTGACATAAGGGTTTTCCCTTGGTAGTATGGATAGATTGGGGCGCTTGTCGATGGATCAAGGGGTGGATGTTCTGGAGCTGATGCGAGAGTAGGGCGGTTTGGTGAAGACTGTCCCCTAGCCCAGGCCAGGTGCATCTCTGTTATCTGCTATTTCAACCGGTCTACCTCTTCTTTCATGACTTGTATCTCCGATTTCTCTTCCTCAAGACTTTTACTGGAACTAGACATGCTTGCTGTAATTGGCCCTTTAGATCTAGTTCGGTAGTGGTGGCTGGCCAGTATATTCTGTCAAACCAACTGCTAAACTTTTCTGGAAATGCAACAAACTTGTTAGTTTACCGAGTTTAACAGATATGTTATAGCACGTTGGATGTAATGCACCTAACCAAATAACCATTTCTACATGTACTCATAACATGCGCCATTCCAGCTTTTCTCTTTTTCTCTTTTTCTTTTTCTTTTTCTTTTCTCTTTTTCAACTATCCTTGAAAGCCTTATTGTTATTAACCTTCGTATTCTTTTCCTTTCTTTTTTAGTGGTGGTCGAATCTTATGTGGATTGCCTACGTATCACGTCCCCGCGTGAATCAGACCGAGCGTAGTTCTGGTAACAAGATTGTGGCAAAATTCAGTAACTTTTATATCAAATAAAACCTTAAAGTTACAAAACATGTCTTACAATAATCGACAAAATAGAGGAATGCTTGACTCGAAAAAAGAAAAATAAAATGCCAACCAACTTGACTCAATATTTCAAAATACATTTTTAAATCAGAAGTCTAATGCTCTAAAATTCCTGGGGGCCCGCGAGGCATCATTCGGCCTTGCCGCGGGCCTCGGTGTGAGGTCCTTGTGCAGTTCCCTTAAATCTCTCATGATCTGATGAACATAGCCCATAACCGAAGCAAAAAGGGCAGGGCGGGGCATCTGTTCGCAAGCTAAACATTTCATGGTGACATAGTACCCTATTTCTCCAATTCTGTCCTTGATCATGTCCCTTTCTCTGAGTAGCTGTTCTATCTGCTGGTTTTTCGCCCCAATCTTCGAGCATTGTTGGTGACTTGGTCTAGGAGCCTATCCACTTGTTCTTGCAGTCGGGCCATCAAATCGTGGCAACGGTCGAGGTCTATTCTGGCATCTCGGGCTTGCTTGAAAACCCGCTCCCTGAGGATAACATTTGCTTCCCTTAGACTAGTGATGATCTCAGTGTAATCTTCTTCTATCCGTTGCAGGTGAAGTGCATGTTGATGTGCCTCCTTTTTCCAGCTAGCACGAATCCTCATTGTTTGGGCTTTTGACTCTTCCAATTCTCTTTGTACATCGGCAACTTGGCTTCTCAGACCCTTTATCAATTTTTCGTCCGCTCGACTCCTCAACTGTCTGTCGGCATCCCTTTTCATTTGCTGGATTTGAGCTCTCAAAAAGTCATTTTCTTGTGCCAACTTCTTTTTATCTCCTTCGTCGGCGGCGGCTTGCATATCCTTTTCAAATTGGAGATCTTGGACCCGTTGCTCTATCTTTCCGATCCTTGTTCTGTAAACCTCTTCCTTAGCCAACCAGTCCTATTGTTCTTGTGACGCTTCAGCAAATTCCCTGAGGTGAGGTCTTTTGGCTGGTCTTTCACCCGATGTTTCTCCTTTGTACCAAGTAAGATATCCGGGTACAACCTCTCCTCTAGCTCGATCCTGCACACAAGTGTTTGCCTCCAGATATTGGCATTTGCTCCAGATCTGGCGGACCCTTGCTTCTGGGAATTGACCATCGGGACCAATATCAATAACCTGGGTACTCAGGTCTTCTTCTTTGGGTACTATCTGGCACCTCCCGAGCTGTCTCAACACCCGATGGGGCGCATAAGGTTGAATGCTTTTAAGTCCCATTAAGAGAAAGGGGAACCTAGCCGCTGGCATGTACACGATTCTGTCTATCCGTAACCAACCCAATGTCCATTGTATTTGACTTGCGCTGAGAGCCTGGAAGTATGCCCTCCATGCCAAGGTTCCTTCAGGCAAGACGGTCCTATCAATCCTTGTATAGAATTCGCTTATGCAAGTTTTCTCAACCAACCCATATCTCGAGAATTGGGTGCGGCGACACAGGTGCTCGATCATCCACATCTGTAGCAGTAAATTACAGCCTTCGAAAAAATCTCCTCCGGCTTTGCAGGCTGTGAGAGCTCGATATATGTCCGATAGTATCATGGGAGCAAGAGTACTTTCGCTTTGGTCAAGCAAAGTACTGACGACTCCGGCTAACTTTATATCAATATTCCCGTCTTTTCTCGGGAATACCACGAGTCCTAAGAAGGCTATCATGAAGGCAATTCGTCTGTGCTCCTCCCATTTCTGGCGATTACCCTTGCTGCATAATTTGTTTTCCGGCTTGTCGAAACCTCCCACATGACCGTACCTTTGATAAATGAAGCTTAGAGTACAAAACCCTTGTGCTAGATCTGGGTTACGTACCGTTCTGGCTGTCTTCAGTGAATCTAAAAACCGGTGTATGGCGACAACCCTGGGAGCGATTAGATATTGATGCCCCAATGGTGTATCAGTGTTTCCAATGTATCCGGTCATCTCCTCCACAGTTGGGGTGAGCTCGAAGTCCGAGAAGTGAAAGACATTGTGCGCGGAATCCCAATATGTGACTAATGCTCTTATGATGTCCCCTCGAGGTTTTATTTCAAGCAGACCTGTGAGACCTTTCAAATATTTCTTAACTTCATCCTGCACTTCTTTGCCTAGATCATCCCACCATAGTCGTATTTGTACCGGGATTTTAGTCATGAGTGAAAAGGGTTCATTTTGAATCGTGCTCATCCTGCACATTTATTTAAAGAAGAAGATCATTTTGGCTGGCAATGATTTTTTTTTCAAAATTTACAGATTTTGGTATATATTTTTTTTGAAAAATGGCAAGTTGGACCCGACGGGGGTTGCCTACGTATCTCACATCCAGTGAGAATCAAACCCGCGTAGTTCGGTCCGTCAAGACAAACTATTTTCTTTTATTGACCGACAAAGAAAACACATTTTGTTAAGAAACACATTTTCTTTTATTGACCGACAAAGAAAACACATTTTGTTAAGAAACCCATTGTCGGCAAAGTCAACCTTCCGTCGTCTTTTATTAGCAAAATGAACTATTGATTTGTTGGTAAAACACATTTTTGTATTTTCTGAAAATATCTATTTACCCATACTGTTTCCTTTTGTTTTTCGTTTCTCTTCAGTATTTAAAAGCCGGTCAGCATGCAAGTCCGAATAAATGCTGAAAACAAACATGGTATAGCAGGATGGTCTTTTCATTTCAGGTTGCCTGTCCTAGACGGACCCAACCCCTGTGTTGAGTCCCCTAAGTCAAATGCAACGTGATGCAAATAAGCATTTCCTACTAGGGATCCGGTATGCAGTTATGTTATTCTAAGTTCAAAACCTCGGTGCATGATCTAGACTCTGTACCCAAGCGGACAACTCGGGCTGAGGAAGGAGCTCCTTTCCGGGAACCAAAAGGCCAACCGGCTTAGAAACTTTCCGAGCCTCTTTATTATTTCGGGGTACGACACTAACAGAATAAGGAGTCTCAACCAGTGAGCACATCCCGGGGGTGAGAAGTGAAGGGTTTTCGGCACAGTTTTATATACAGTTCACGCAATACCAAAGCGGTAAACATATAGCAGTTTGTATATACAGTGCAACTAGTATCAAAGCGGTAGACATGTAATTCTTCTCATAAACCTTCAATTGATGCGACATGTACGTAATAACTCTGCCATCCTACATCAAAATTGCACCAAGCCCAACACGTGATGCATCACCAATACACGTCACACCTCCTTTTTACGCTACACCCCATAAGGGTGTAAAGGAGTTTTAAATAAGAGACCGGGAGGTACCAATTTCAGGTGAAAATAAAACCTGGAAGTAGGCTTTGATGCTCCCGAGGTCGACTGCTTGACTCTTGCACTTTCCAAACGGAGACCGGTTCCCTCTTCGCTTCCAGATGCCGCAAGCTCGCCTTGTCCACACAAAAAATACGGGAGGATGTAGGGCTTCCTGACTCAGGGGGTGGGGGAGGGGGATGCCTGAACGTGGGGTTGGGAATGGGAGAGGGAGGTGACAGAACGTGGGGTTGGGAGTGGGGGAGGGGGCTGCCTGAATGTGGGGTTGGGGTGCGGGGATAGGGGGCTTCCTGACTCAGGGGGTGGGGGAGGGGGTTGCCTGAATGTGGGGTTGGGGGTGGGGGAAACCAGGTAGAAGGGAGTGGAGGGGGAAAGGGGGAGGGAGGGGGAGGAGGAGAGGGAGAAAGAGAGAGAAGTAGAGAACAGAGGAAGAAGAGGGGGGAAGAAGAGGGGGAGAGGGGTGGCGGGATAGAGGGGTGGGAGGGGTAACGTGAGAGGGTGAGGGGGGAGGAGTAAAGGGAGAAAGAGAGAGAAGAGAAGAAAGAATGGGGGTGAGGGGGAAGGGGGTCGCCGGCGACTCGCCGGAGTTGGAGAGAGGGAGGGGGGAAACGGGGGAGGGGAGCGGGAGAGGGGGGGGGGGCAGAGAGGAGAGAAGTTAGGGGGTGAGGGGGAAGGGGGCCTTACCAGTGCTCGCTGCCGGAGCTGAGATGGTCGCGGGGGATAGGGGGTCGCCGGGGATGGAGGGGTGGAGTGTGGTTGGCTAGTCGCTGTGTTGGGTAGAGAACTGACCGTTGGGGAGGGGGGAGAGAGAGGAGACAGTGCTGCTTATTTACTTTGTCAGTAATGAATCTCCATATGAATATATACATAATACTTAAAACCTTTTTACACAAGTATGTTTATCTTTAATAGTTCAAAAAATTTGCAATTGTCCCAAGCCATAATAGAAAACAGTTACAATACCAAAATGTGATAAGACGACGAGATCTTTCCATCCTTACTTAAATATATATGTTTGATCTCTAAAATTATGAAATTCCTGGTAAAGAATATTTTCTCTTTAATGTATGTTACCTGACTCGAACATGGATCAGTCTAGTAAAGGGATTTCATACACCAGATGCATCAAAAATAATGAAATGAAGATATACTTTATGCACTTTGTGTTTGCTCTAAATGAAGCAATTTAAGTTTAATAGTCAAGAGAAGAGAATATATAATACTATTAGTTAATCATACAACATCAGCAACAACAACAGACCTAATGTAATCCCACAAGTGGGGTCTGGGGAGGGTAGTATGTTCGTAGATCACCCCCTACCTTCAAGAAGGCAGAAAGATTATTTCCGAAGGACCATCAGCTAAGGAAAGATAAAAGGAAGAGTAGCAGCAATCACACCAATTATAAAACCTAAGCAAATATACTACTATTAGTTAATCATAAGGAACAAGAATTTATATTTATTTGCTTAATATTAATATATACATTTGATGCGGATAAATTTTTTCGTAAGCGCCATCTAAAGTCTTCTTCTCTTCCATAGGTGGTATTGATATTGTTCATAATTATTCATTACTCATTAATTAGTGAATTGCATTCTACTGCCTAACAGAGTAGTAGTGAATCAAGGTATTTTGTCTGTTTGTATAAAAGAGAGAGATCTTGCAAAATTCATGGAATAGGCAAAAATAGTAATTCCAATTTTTTCCAATTAAAGGACAATCGAGACGGGATCAATTTATTAAATTCAGAGTCGCCACTTGGGAAAATAATGGTGTCCCAAGTCACCGGTTTGATCCCGAACCGAGGAAATTTATGACTTTGTAATATAGTCTGCGAAACTAGAAAACCGGATAAGGAACTCTGTTAACCCGGGAGAAGGTGTTAGGCACTCCCGGATTCCGTGGTTTTAGCACGGTCGCTCAACTGTACTCTTTGTTTTTATCCGATTTCTTTGTATATTTTAACTATGTATTTTTAATGCTCCGCTTTTATTTTTAGAAGAATTGCGACGTCACGAAAACACATTTCGAGTCACACCGCAACCAGTACGCCTGTGACTTTAATGTATTTCAGTTTCGCCGAGAGTAAGATTTGGGTCACATAAATGCGCACCCGTATTTAGGAGAGTAATTTACTTACAAATCATGCCTAAAGAGTCTATCGTCCTTATTAACTTTGGGAAAGGACCGTGAAATTCACTAAACGGTCCTTCCAAGTCTAAGTTTTTGTAGCAACTAATTTGAGGGCCCCGCAATTGTGTATTTTTCGTTTGGCGAGGCTCATCTCACTTTTATTTAGAGGCCGATCCTAACCCGACTATATTTCTACGTATGTTTTTTTCCTTAATCTATTATGTTACCAAACATTCCAGGCCCGTCAATTTTGGTCGTTATTGGGCCTAGATTTCCGGAATGGGTTTTATTACATTATAAGCAGGTCCAAGTCTTTACTTTCAATTGCGGGCCCAGTATTCGTATGAACATGGTTCGGGCCCAGACCAGATAGGAATAATAATGGTATAAGCGAATGACTAAAGACAAGCCCACACATTTGGAATTAACAAAGGAATTAACTTGCACTTTTATTTATCAATAAAGAAAATCAGTACTCGAATTATCAACGTTAACTACGAATCAATTGTCTACTATACACGAAAGCTTGAACTACAGGCTACTTCTTCCTCTATTAATGAGTTTGCACTAACCCTTGAAGTTCATACTAGTTCTGAGAAAGTGATTCAATGTATAAGAAACCTGAAGAACAGTTAGACTAATTATTTACAAACTATCTAAGGCCAAGGTGAGTTATGCAAAAGATAACAATTATCACTGATTTGGTCGCGAGCTAAACCCCTTGTCATCATCAATCTGTCCTGATTAAAGTCGTTATATCATCTAGCTATTTCCTTTTTAACACTTAACCAAATCTGAACTCCTGATCCTTAAAAATTAATTAACTACATCAGCAGTGATTTTATAGTCTAATTACTCAACCGAACACTCACACTCCTAAATTCGAATGGCTTTTAAGATTTTAGCAGAATCACATAACAGGCTTTACCACGACCTAGTTCATTACAGAGTTATTATCCCAATCACAGCTCAATCTAGAGTTTTCTTCTTTAAATCCTACTCGTGTCTATATACAGATTCATGGCAATATGGATAGCTATACGATCTTAGTCTACGAAAACTACTGTGAGGACCAATTAATGGTTTTAAAACTGTGATATGATAGCTTTCGTTTTAAAGTTTTTACCTGACTAAGCTAAATGATATACTATTACTACATTACTGGCCATTACAAATGTTTTTGTGTTGGTTTTTCTACTATTACATTCTACAATACAATTAAAACCTCAAATCTAAACTAATACTAACATTGATAACAGTGTTGAACTATACAGTATACAATAGCATTGAAATTTAACCGAGGCTTCACTTTTATTCAACCAAATCACCATTACAGCTTCTAATCGAACAGAGGAATACCTGGAAGTCACAATGAGTAAAAATCAGTTGCAGCAGCAGAAGATACAACAACAAACAGCAATACCAACAGCAGCAACAGGGCCAAAGAAACCACAACAACAACAGAAACACAACCAACAGCAACAAAAACCACACCCAAACAGCAGTAGGATTCGACCAAGAGTAAAATCAGGTATCAATCAGTAGCAACTGATGAATAACAAGAGTGAGCAGCCCAAAACAGGAGCAAGAAGACCAGCAACAGATCCAATTAAAACCAATAAAACAGTAGCAAGGTCTAATAGCAACCCAGGAGGAGACACTTGAAGCCCCGGCAAGTTTCAACAACCAAACAACCTAGTGCTATGATCAACAATGAATGAAAGAGCAAAGAGTGACATCAAACAATCCCAATAGACCAACTTTAACTTCCAAAATACCTAATGATTGCTTCAGGAACTCCAAAAAAACCAATGTGGCATCAAGACACAACTCAACAGACTCGAAGACTGCCTGAAGCAGTGAGCTAAAAGAAACAGAATGTTTTCTTTATCCTGTGCTCTAAAATATATGTCTAGTCTCTTACTGTCTAAGCCTCTGGGTATGTGGGTCTATATGTTTCAGAACTACTTCTCTCCAAAATCCAGTGTAAGCCCCTGTATATCAAAAAATGTCCCCTACTTATAGTTTTGAATTCCCTCCTGAATGCCTGCCACCAATTAAACTACTACCCTTGCCCACTCCTATCTCTGCCAGCCCATTATCCTCCCTGTTTTCACCACTAAGTTTTGCTTAAGTATGGGCTTTAATTAATTAAAAAATGTGAAGTACAAACCTGGTGGAGTGTCCTGCTGTGATAGCAGGCTCCACTAGGCTGTCTTATGGGCGGGTGATTAAACAACTGGCCTTAATCCAACCCTAACAATTACATTCAGTTAAATCCTAATCCAGAATCAAACAGATAACAAACCCTAATGGTGAATTGCATACGGGCAGACAGGGTGGTGAACAATCATACAAATAAATTAACTCGTTGACGACGTTAAATAAACTACGCATACAAAGCAATTAGCATTGAATTCAAACAGATAAAGATGGGGATTGACCGAACAAAAGGGTCTATTGGAGATGAAGAACAAAACAGAAAACTAAAAGCAAGAAAATAAAATTCCAACTGATTTAACAAACGGAATATGAAGAAATAAAAGAAGAAATACCATAAGAGAAGACAAATCCGCACTTGAACGGACCCGGACCCGTCTTGGGTTCAATTCGAACTTTGGATTCAACTTGAACTTGGATTCTTCGTTTTTGAGGCCAATGGACCTTAATTGAGATGTTTTCAACAATGAAAACATCCCAATTAAGGTCTATTAGACCTCAATTAGGCAGGAATCGAAGTCTAGGGTTCATGGCCGAGATTTGGGGCTCGACTGGTTCTGGCAAGATTCGAGCCAAACCAGGGCCGGTAGGGGTATGAGGGAGGTGTGAGGAGTGATTGGCGTGAATTTGAAATGGTTTGGGATGGATGTTCAAGTTCCGATGAACTTCGAATTGATATTCGAAGTGTTCGAGCAACATTCGAAACTAACCAATGCCGGATCCGTGTAGAGGGGCTTTGGGAGAATCCATGGTGTTAATTTGACGGTGTTTGGCCACCGTCCGCCGCCGTGGGCGATTTCAGGCGGCGGAGGACGGCGGAGTGAGATCTGGTCTCTTGAAGGCTTCTGAGAGACGAAGAGAGGGGGGGTTCTGAGGGGGCGGGGTAGGGTTTAGGAATATATACCAACCGGGGGATTGGATCCAGGCCGTTGGATCGATTTAGATCGACGGCTTGGATCAACCCACTTAACGAAACGAAGTCGTTTGAGTAGGTTTTGAACCGGGCGGGTTTTTGTGTGGATATGGGTCGGGGTGCAGGGGCGATTGGTGACCGTTGGATCAAAACGGATCGACCGGCTTGGATAAACTGGCCAATTACGGCGTCGTTTGGATATCTCCGGAGATGGCCTGAGCCGGATTTGGCTTGGGCCTGGGTCGTTCAGCCTTTCTTGGGCCTGTTTTCACACATTTATTCCTAATTTTATTAACTAACTCTAATTAAACCAAAATCTACCTTAACTAATCAATTTAAAAGGGAATGAAATTACCCCTATTAATTAAACACTTGATCATTGACACAATTTATGCACTCAAATAAAAACCACATGAGGATTGAGGTGCACACACTTTGATTTCTTACGATTAATTCCTATGTCCGATTTATTCTCATAATGCGCCCTTAATTCCCAAATATGCAATGCGTATTTTTGTATTTTCTAGCTACATAAACACACATACCAATGCTAATCCTCCGGAGAGACGGCACAAAATCCACAAAAATCAAGTGTAGCCCAAAACTATTTTATTTTGAATTTTTTGGGAGTAAATCTTACGTAGGGCAAAAATCACGTGCTCACAGTCATGGAATAGGCAAAAATAGTAATTCCAATTTTTTGTTTGGACAATTACATGGACAATGTCTTCATTTTTTTGGACAAACATTGTGGTGTATTTCTATCATTTTTTCACCTAACCATTTATTTGCAACCTCATTTTAACAAACAAAAAGAATTCTCAAGAAAATTCATAATTGATACCCTTCGGGTGTACAAAGGATAACCAGCTCGCTGTGCGGCATGTCACAAACTATACAGAAAATGTAGACCGCACTAGGCAAATTCAGTACAACAAACTCTGACTAAGAAGATTGTTGGTGAGGTGCAAACTCACTTTTTTCTTCTAGTAATTAGGTACCTTGTTAAAATGGAGGTGTCTGCACTTATTCTATATATATCTTAACTATTTCACCGATTCACCGAATACATAGCACTTATCATCAGCATATATATCAGATAACTATGTCTGTCAAAATTTAGGCCAATGCTAATAAGAATTGGTTTGTCTCTGTTGGTATTTAAATACTGATTTTCATATAACTACATCCTTGGTGCTTCTATGGCAAATAGGTATTAACGTTTCAATTGCGTTTTAAAGTGGAGTATCAAACTTGCCCATGGCCTAATTCTTCCAAACTAATAGTTTGTTTGGCCAACTTTTTTTTTTTGCCAAAGTACTTTTGGCCAAAAATTGAGTTGTTTGGTCAAGCTTTTAAAAGGAAAAAAAGTACTTTTTGCGGAGAAGCAGAAACTTTTGGAGAAGCAGAAAAAAATAATTTCTCTCCAAAAACACTTTTTTGAGAAGCATTTTTGAGCAAAATAAACTTAGAAACAGTTTTTAAAACTTGACCAAACACTAATTGCTACTCAGAAGTGCTTTTCAAACTAATTAGCCAAACACAAACTGCTTCTCACCAAAAGTACTTTTGAGAAAAATATTTTTGAAAAAAACACTTCTCAAAATAACTGATTTTTGCAATTTGGCCAAACGGACTATAAGGCCAACAAAATCCTTTTGGTAACGACACTACTTCTGATTTATTTCAAAAATGATAGATTTATTTACCTTTATAGCACTTTAAAGAATTAAGTAATTTTCAAACATAATTTCTGCGGCCAGGACGTGATATCTTTCATTTAAAATAAAACCTACATTTAATACAACTACCATATAAATGTTAATGCCTCCACTAAAAATAGGAATCCATTTCTATCCTTATCTATTACTCCTTCTAGTCCACAATAATTGATCAATTTACTTTTAGTATGCCCATTAAGAAAATACTAAATTTTGTGCAAAAATACCTAGTATGACTAAACTACCCTTAATTAAATATTTAATGGGAGGACTAAAAAAACTTTTTAGAGATATGTACATAAGGTTAATTTTGTAAAAACAAATTGAATTCTTTCCTGATTATATAAATGGACACTTATTTTGGTCCAAAATAAAAAAAATAAATTAATCACTTATTGTGAACTTTAGGAGCAATTTGATTTCTTCACACTATTCCATAAACAAAAAATTACATTAATTTCTAAAATATTTTCCGCTCGTTTTCTCTTATTCTACCATCGTTGAACATTTTCACGATTCATCTTCTTATTCTCCATTTTTATATTTCAAATCTCTGAATACTCAGTAAATACCTTAAAAATATTCTATACATGATATAAATTTTTAGTAGTTTTCTTTGTATACTGATGTATTAATATATATGGTATAATATTTTTGAGTTATAATATTATATATATCTGGTATAATATTTTCTTTTGAGAAATAATATGTATTATAATAGTATAAAGGTATAACATCATATATAAGATAACCAGTATATTGATACTTGGAGAAATACTATGTATACTAATCTAATAATATACCTTTGATCTTTTTAATAAGAAAGTACTCCCTAGTATAATAAAGATATAAAATTACTTTAGTTTATAATATACCTTTGATCTTTTATAAAATTACTTAGTTTTTCCAAAAATTTCGCTAGAGATTATATAGTATAAAAAAGTACATGTACATTTGTTTTCTAGTCGGATCGTTACAATGTATGAAAAGTTAAATTGTGTTATGGAATGAGTTAGTTCCCAACAAAAAATTAAGAAAAGATATTATCATTTAAATATGTTAGAAATTGGTTTCAAGAGAAAATATAAGAAAAAATGTTAAAAAATACTAGGAATATTTTCTATTATGGAAATAATCGCATAGGTACATGGTTTAAAAATTGTCTTGTAGGAATATAAATATTTGATTGTCATATGTATAAATAGCTAATGCTATTATGTTTATGGAATTTTTTTTTTAATTTTAGCCTATTATGTTTTTTAATTATATTACAGTTTGAAATCAACAAATTTTAAATGATTAAAAGAAAATAGGGCCTTTTTACTAATTACTTTTTGTGTCCAAGGCAGTCTGAGTCCAACACTTGTGCTTATGAGTTTTACGTAGCAGATTTTTCTCATATTTTGAATCACATAGAGGCGGAGCTGTTTAGCTCGAAGTTATCACATGCTTTGCAAGCATAAAACAATGAAAATAGATTGAGGGTCAATCATAGCAGATCGTAATAATCGAGAGACCAAATGAAAAATACAAGAGACAAGTGTTATTCATTAGAAAGAAATGTGTAGAGATCTTTTATTGATGATATTGGTTTGGTCTGTCTCTCCATAGAGAGGTTCAGAGCCTTACAATGATATTCTTTTTTCCCGTGATATGGGGGGTAATGTTGTGTGTTCTCCCTTTCTTGGGAGTAGTGAAGAAGAAGAAGAAGAACAAGAAGAAGAAGAAGAAGTCCCCTTTCTAGGGGCATAAGATGCATGAGCTGGCACTGACGGCCGTGACTATACTGAGATTCCATCCTTACGATGGCGGAAAGGTCGTAGCCTTAATGATCGAGTTGGCTGATGATCGGGTATCGTAGTTAATAAGTGGTCATACCATTTATTAACTTCGAATTAGCTTAGGACATAGTTAATCTCGTTAATTATCTCGAGGTCATATTTTAACCCATACAGGAACTAAGATTTAAAATTTATGAGTTATGAATTCTAGCACTTTTAAGTTATTAGATTCATAATTTGACCTTATAGTAATCAATCCCTCGGCCAACGTAAACGACCTCCCTCGACCAATGTGAACGTAACAAGCATCGAGGCCGCCCTCGACCGAGAGATACTATCCACACCCGCCTAGAAGTTTTGGCCAAGGTCGACGCCTTCCGGGTACGCCCGAAATAATCTCCTGACACGGACCCAATCTCCAAGGAAGTCAACCCACACAACAATCGTCAATAAATACAAGGGTAGATATCAGAAAAAAGGGTTCCACTCTTTCCTCATGGGGACTCTAAGAAATACAGAGTAAAACACAGAGTGAGAACCCAAAAAACAAACGACAGAATGATGGTAGATCTCTCAAAACATGATTGTAAAGATCCGAACCTCTTCATGGAGAGGCAAATCAATCCATTATCATGAATAAAAGATCACCAACATTCTCTGATGTCCATACAATTATTTCCATTATCTTTTCCCTTATCGAATTTCAGATATGTTACGACCTGCTATGATTGGCCCTTTAATTTCAAAAATTATTTTGAATTCATAAATGCTTGTAAACATTTAGAGTCGAACAATTTGGCGCCGTCTGTGGGGATTTCATAGCAGGACTGCGTAGCCTCCCTGAAGTCAGAAGCAAAGGGGAAGCAAGGAACGAAGGGCTAGAAACCCAACGAGAGCAAGCCTGAATCATCTCGTTAAAACTTGGGCTATGAGCCCTCGACTCAAAAGAATCAACGACGTTCAACTACGGTTGAACTGGGACTCAGGCCCTGAGCCTTCGCCAACCTAAATTCAAAGATGGTTGTAGTAATATTTGGGCTATGAGCCCTCGACTCAAAAGAATCAATGACGTTCAACTACGGTTGAACAGGGACTTAGACCATGAGCCTTCGCCAACCTAAATTAAATGATAGTTGAACTAAAGTTCGGGCTATGAGCCATCGACTTAAAAGCATCAACGACGTTCAACTACGGTTGAACAGGGACTCAGGACATGGGCCTTCGCCAACCTAAATTCAACGATAGTTGAAGTAAAATTTGGGCTTTGAGCCCTCGACTCGGAAGAATCAACAAAGTTCAACTACGGTTGAACTGGGACTTGGGCCACGAGCCCTCGCCAACAAAAATTCAACGATAATTGAAGTAAAACTAGGGCTATGAGCCCTCGACTCAAAAGCATCAACATAAGTTCAACTACGGTTGAACTAGGACTCAGGCGACGAGCCTTCGCCACGCTAATTCAACGATATATAGTTGAACTATACACGGGCTATGAGCCCTCAACTCAAAAGAAACAACGACGTTCAACTATGGTTGAACTGGAACTCAGGCCATGAGCCTTCGCCAACATTAATTCAACGATAGTTGAAATAAAACTCGGGCTATGAGCCCTCGACTCAAAAGAATCAACGATGGTTGAACTGGGACTCAGTCCATGAGCATTCGCCAACATTAATTCAACGATAGTTAAAGTAAAACTCGGGCTATGAGCCCTCGATCCGGAACACTCAATGATCATACTGAGGGGAAACGTAAAGTGGAGCGAGCAATAAGCGAACAACGGGAAAAGGGGGAATTCCCCCCCCCCCCCTTAATTTTAAAAAAAAAGACGGACGCGGGCCGCACCCGTCCGCCCCAATACAAATATTATTTGAAACAAACCAAAACAATCAATAGAATAAAAATAAAGGAAGGAAAAATAGCCACACACGGCAACAATCGACAAAGGAATTATCAACTAATCACCAATCACTGGGGATTGCCAGTACCGCCATCCACGCTAGTCCCACCGCCGCCAGCCCGCGTTGCTCCACCACTAGTTCCGCCCTCGCCGGCATCCGCGGCGCCCATGTCATTCCCAGCTCCGGCCAAGCTTCCGCCAGGGATATCATCGATACCGGGCATCGCGGCATCAAAGTCGCATTCCTCGCGGGCTTCTCGTGCCCTCTGGTGTCTTCAGAAATCATACCTACCTCGAGCAGATGTTTATATATGTCCCGTTGAGCCTCGGCATAAACCCAAGCTTCACGGGAGCTACCCATGTAAGCGGACTGTTCCTGAATGCGCCGATTCTCCTGCTCAAGGAGTGCAATCGGCCCCGCGGCATCCTGAGCGGAACACTCTAGTATCCTGATCCGTTCCTCGAGGCCACTCTCTCTGAAAGAGGCGGCGGCATTCACCAGCGATAGTTGGAAATTGTTGGCACGGATGATCCCTTAAAGTTCATTCGCCCGGGCAGAACCCTCGGCCAGCTTGCGCTTCAGGTCGGCCACTTCCCCTTCCAGCGCGGCGACCTTCCCGCTCCACTCCGAAGTGACCTTCGTCACCCTGGTCAGGCATAATCGCTCACTCTCCAATGACGCCCTCCGTCCAGCCTCCCCACCTCAAACCTGTGAGTAGAGGATTGAGCGGTAGGGGCGACACTTCCCTCTCACTCCTCTCGAGCCTGACAATCATCTGGCCTGCCTCCTGGAACGCGCGCCGCGTCAACGTCCTCCCTCGCCCCGGAGAGGGGTAAAGAATCCACATTTATCACATCATTGGCAGCGGGCCGAGCCGCTGAGGGGGCTGAAGGGGGAATGACTCTGCGCCTAATTAATGGACTCTACTCCTCATCACGAGAGGGCGACGCCTCCCAAGGGAGAACTGCTCCTGACAGGCCCCCACCATCAAGCAAGGGGCGCACGAGAGAGGGCGCTCCAACAGATTCGACTGAGGCAGCCCTGGGCACTTAATCGGCCGCCGACGCAGCAAAGAACCTGGCAATCGCCCCAGGCCGCCGGAATACTAGCTGGGGAGCCCTGCCGCGGTATACCCGCCCTGCAAATATAAAATTGGATCAGTCCCAAGTCACGGCAACGACAAAAAATCGGACATGCCCAAAGACGGCAAAACTCCTTACCTACAGCCGACCCCTGGCCGTGCCTCCTCGAGAAGGACGCCCACGAACGGATCCCCTCGGTATGAGGAAGGATAACCTCAAGCCATCCGCACAAACCAGTGAATAAAGGCGGGGGCGACCTGTCGGCTACAAAAATAACAACAAAACAATAACCATTCAAAAAATGAAGAAGAAGAATAAGTTCGACCTTACCAAAAAGATAAACCGTGACTTACGACCGTGATTCCAAGTCTCTGGAAACCCTGGAGAAGGCACCACCAAATGACCGGTCCTGATGTAGAAAAATTGTTCGAATTGACGAGGCTCGACCTCGTCGTCCAAAGCAGTCACCAAGCCCTGCGACCCGCGCGGGACCATCCGGATCATGCTCCCCCAGACTCCTGAGGGGAATACAGAGCAAGAACGTGCTGCAGCATGACCGTCCGGCCAGCCAGCTCCGAGAACTTCAGCAGCATGGCCAAGAGCTTGTACAAGGATGGGGTGAGCTGCCCCGGACACACACTGTAGTACCGGCAGAAATCGACTACTAGATTGGGGAGGGGTATCCTGAACCCCAGCCTGAGGGGATAAGAATAGAACACACAATACCTGACACGGTCGGTGTGAACCCTTTCCCCCGGCAGAGCCAGCACAACATCGGCATGGGAGGGGATGAGCCCTTGCTCGCGCAGCTGGGTCATGCCTATCTCCCCCATCAACGAGGCCTCATCAACTAGGTCATCCCCTCCATCTGCGGTGAAATCCACTGCCAAGTTTTCCGTCGCCGGGAGTATCTCTTCCACTGAGGGTGTTCTCTCAGTTTCATTCCGACCATCGCCCGGGAGCACCGGGGTCAACCCTTCAATAACCGAAGGACCTGCCGGTACCAACGTCGGAAGACCGTCGCGGGAAGAAGAGCAAGCCATTGATTCAGGTCACAAGAAAGACTAAGGGGGAACGATGAAGATAACTAAGAACGAACAACAAGTATTTCGCAGGAAAAATAGAATTCTTTAGGAATTTTCCAAAGAAGAAAGCTATTGGTAAACCAAAGAGTGTTGGATGTCTGACATCCCAGACCTTCTTATAGGAAAATTAAATCAGACCTCAGGAAAACAGACAGCGCCATTAAATATGCATCCTAACCTCCAGAAAACAGTTCAGTTTCATCAAAATCGTCGCCACCACGATCAAAATCGGCGAGTGTACGCCGAAATCGCGGCTGCCGCTTCGAGTATCCAAACGTGAAGCCGCCTTATGGGCCGAGGAAACCAGGCCCCGCGTTCCAGAGCTTGCGCGGACAAATGTACCCTAACCTATGATTACAGCATACCAACCATTGCCCTTTGCCACGAATATAGTACAGTGGTCAAAGTTAAAATTAAAATATATTTTAATATAATAGACAAGTAAAAATGAACAGAGAGAGTATATCAGAAGGTTCTAAAGGTGAATTTGTTATGCAACATATGGCTTCACATGGATCTAGTGGCTATAAATATTGTACGGGCTATAATTTGATCTTATAATAATCAATTAGATTAACATTTACTCTCGAACGATACAAACGCAACAAACGGTGAGACCGCCCTCGATCAAGAGACACTATCCGCACCTGCCCAGAAGTTTTGGCCGAGGTCGACGCCTTTCGGGTACGCCCAAAATAATGTCCTGACACGGACCCAATCTCCAAGAAAGTCAACTGGCACAAAAAAGATCTATAAATACAGAGGTAGTCATGAGAAAAGGGGTCCACTCTCTCCCCATGGGGGCTCTAAGAAATACAGAGTACAACGCAAAGTGAGAACCCAATGCTAAAAATACAGGATAGCAGTAGGTCTGAAAAAGCATGATTGTAAAAATCTGAACCTCTTCATGGAGAGGCAGATTTACCCATTATCATGAATAAAAGATCACTAATATCTCCTTGTTGTCTCTACTTATGTTCGCATTATCTTTTCCCCTATTGAATTTTAGACATTTTACGACCTACTATGATTGGCCATTTATTTTCAATAATTATTTTGAATTCATAAATGCTTGTAAACATTTTGAGTCAAACATTGATAATCGTGACTTCTTAGAGGTCAGTGTTTATGAAGTTGTTTTATTTTACATTTTAAGTTATTAGATTATAAATTAAAAATATATATATTTAGGTTTTTCTCACTGAGACGAAGATGACAATATATAAGTTGGAGTGACAATAAAAATAATGAAGCTCTTCGCCTTTAATTGCAGGTCTTAGATTTGAACTCGTGAATGAGAAATTCTAGTAGAAAAAGTATATGGAACTTTTGGTGTGAATCTGGATTAATCGATACAAGTAAATTTTGAATATCATATGATTAGACAAGAATATTTTAAAATTTAAGAGATGAAAAATTCTTTTTATTAAAATTGATAACAAAGATTTTTGTACCAGGGACCACTAAAATTTTCACATCATTAAATTTTTCCAACATTTACAACCAAAAAAAAAAAATTATCTCTCTTCGTCATCTTCGCCGCTCTCTGCTTGCACTTTGCTACTACTATTGTTAAAATGACCGTTTGCTATTACCTTCCTCGACGATGTCGTTTCAACAAAAGTAGCAGAATTCATTTCCATTTGACAAATTCTCACCGCCCCGAACAACTTTTCCGGCAACTCCTCCTCCGTCGTCGCCTCCACACAAAACCCCATATCGATTGTGACCGATGTTACGTATCCTAAAGCCAAATGCAAAATCGCATTCGCAATCGCCGAGCTACTAATATCCACGTCGATTTCTAAGTAATTGTCTCCCTTGTGATAATAGCAATTCAAAGCTTTGCCTAGTATACACGCCGAGTAATTACCCACCGCGGTTTTCACAATCCACGGCCCTTTAACGATCCGGTTCACTATTTTAAACCGGGCATTTCGGTAAGAGTCATCGCCGTGAACGAATCGGTAGAGGAGTGAACCGGGTTCGAGCGGGCGGTTTTCCTTCGTGGCGAAGTAGAAAACCGCGCTGTGATGGTCCTTACCGGGGATTTGAAGATTCACGGCGAGTACGAAGGTTTTTAAGCACGCGCCTTGTGAGTGAGCCTTCTTCAACGCGTGCATCACGCGATTGTCGTTACGCGCGAGGACGTGGTCGAGTTTTGAGCTAGACCTCAGCCAATCGACTCCCGCGGGCTGTAACAACCACTCACCTGAGAGTATTTTTGTCTTTTTGGTGAAGTAATTGGAGCCGCGGAGCTTGAAAAGATCTCCGGGTGGTGACGCCCACCCGTTTGTTCCGTTATTCAAATCAACCCGCTTCAATGACCCGCCAGAGATTGCTTCTTCTATCCATTCTTTATCGAGCTTTTGCTTCGTCGAGCACATTTTTTCTAAAAATTTCTTGAATTCTTCAGACTATAAAATGGAAAAAAAAATATTTTTTCTACAAAACTTGCATTTTTTCTTCCTTCTATATGATCATCAGAATTTGTATAAAGAAATTGGATTATAGAAGTAAAGGTCAATGTTGGGAGAAGAAATTGAGGAGCAACGTGGCTAAGGGCGTAATATACTGAATTCTAGGCGTGGGGGGATTTTATATATGTGAGAATGAGATAACACATATGCCCTTGAATTTCCAAGAAACTACGAAAGAGCCCTTTTTTGGTTAGACAGCTAATAGTGACAGTGTGAACTGCCAAATACTTTTTTTAATTATCAGATTGTCAAAATTTATTGGTCGACTAGTAGGTTGTCGGCCAAACTTCTTTTTGGCTAAAAAGTATTTTCTTTAGCTAAAACTATTTTTTTAAAAGTAACGATATTTGGCCAAATTTTTAGAATTTAAAATATATTTTTAAGTAGAAGTATAACTAAATATTTAGAAGCAGAAAAAATATATTCTTCGCAAAAATAATTTTTTGAAAAATACTTTTGATGAAAATATATTTAAAATCTTTTTAAAATTTTAGCCAAATAAAAATTACTGCTCAAAAATATTTTAGCTAAATACAAACTACTCTCTATAAGTACATTTTTGAAAAAAAAAAATTTAAAATAAGTTGATTTTAGAACTTGATCAAATGGGCTATAATTCTGATTTGTATCAAATTATTGGAGAAGTGCTTCTCGCTGTGAATTTTTTATTTTTAAGCTCAAAATTATAATATCTAATTAAGGATGGAAGGATCTCATTATTTAGTCGTATTCTCGGTAAAAGAAGGAAAGTGAAACTGACAAATAATTGTGACGACCCAAAGGGTCATCACCTGTTTTCCTCATCTGTTCCGTGCTTCTAAGGCCTTGAAAATCTCATTTTATATTACCTCAATTTGCGTGCGCAATCCGTGCACGTAGCCGGAAATTTTTTTATGTTGAATTATGTGAATTCTGTGAAAAATTTGAAATTTTTTGACATTAATATTGATATAGTTGACTTTGGTTAATATTTTGGGTAAACGGACCTGGACCCGAGTTCGGACTGTCTCGGAAAGTCCGTAGAAAAATATGGGACTCGGACATGTACCTGGAGTCGAATTCCAAGATCTAAAATCTGAGTAAAAGAATTTTTCTGTTAAATTATTTTTCTGAAATTATTAAGGAAAATAAGAATGAAAATTTATTGAAAGACTATGGTATCGGGCTCATATTTTTTGGTTTTGACGCCCGTTACAAGTCTTATATATTGTTTAAGCACTCCCTATAAAGTTTGATAAAAATAGGTGTCGTTTGACATGTTTCAGACCTAAATAGCTAAAGTTAAGGTTTATGAACTTTGAAATAAAAAGTGATGATCTTGAGGCTTGATTCAATGTTATTTTGGCGATTTGATCGCTTGAGTAAGTCCATATAATGTTTTTAAACCAGTTTTCATATTTGGTTTAGAGCCCCGAGGGCTCGGGTGAGTTTCGGATAGGTTTGGGTTGCGTTATGCTCCTTTTCTTATGCTTGTTTCAAGCATAAATGATATTATATTGAACAAATGAGCTCCGATTACTGTTTTGAATGAAGAATTAGATCCGTATCGTAATTACGGACCGGTAGCAAAAAGAATCATCGAATTTGGACATCGTATGAGGATTTTATGGCTATTTTACTAAGATTGCCCAGATTTTCAGGTTAATGACGAAACTGCCCCTGACGGCGTATTAAAAACCTGCACTATTTGCAAATCTTAAAACCTACATATCTCCTTCATTATAAGGTCAAATTGAGTGATTCAAAAGCATAAATTCATTAGAATTTCACAAGGAATCCATTGCAGTAAAACGCGTGAACAGTATACCTATAATGAGAAGGTCGAGTTTTCTTCCAATTGTTTTACGGGATAAAGCTTCTGAGGCGATTTTTAAGAGAGAAAATCAGTGGGTACCACAGAGGTAGGTGATTTGATTATAAAAAATCATTTATGGGTAATTAGAAACCACAATCTCATTCTTTAATTCATGAAAACAGTAGAAAAATACGATTTTGGATCCTAGAATTATGAGACTTTTAGGGGTCGATTTTAGGGGACAAACGGACTCCGATTTTGGTGTTCTTTATATATACAGACTCGTGGGTTCGAACCTCGGGTTTTGACCAAGCGGGCCCGAGGTCCGTTTTGTAATTTTTGGACGGCATGTTAGGAGGACTTTAATTAGGCAATTGGGTTTGATTGTTGAGTAGTATTGATGATATTAAATAAATTGAGTATAGATACGATTGAATTGGAGCGAAATTCGAAAGGAAAGGAATTGCTTGAGGATTGAGTTGGCCGTAAACCTTCGAAGTAAGTGTTTGGTCTAACCCTAGCTTGAGGGAATATTAGTTGAGTCTTGTTGCTAATTGCTAAATGATCGAGTGCGGTGTATAGGCGTGGTGACGAGCATGTATACACCGGAGTCTAGCATGACCGTGGGTCTTTGTTTGTTCCTATTTGTGAGATAATTTGGAACTCTTCTAAGCTAATATACGAATTGTTATAAATGTGAAGAGTCTGAGAATGAGCTATGAAATACAAATGTTTTGGAGCATTGGCTCGAATGATAATTATTGTTGATTAAAAGATGAAAGTATTGAACGGAATTAGGATTAATCCCTCGTTGGGACGGTTATATTATTGAGCCGTTGCCGGGTTGTGAAGGTTGTATTATTGTTCCCTTGCTGGGACCGTATTGTTGTTGTTGTTATTGCTCCCTTGCCGAGACTTAGTATCATTTGGGTTATTCCCTTGCCGGGATTGGTTGTGTATTGTGTTGAAATAAAAGGGATCGTGTGGCACGCCGTCTACCTATATACATATTATGAATTGTGATCGTGTGGCACGCCGACCACTTATATATATTATGAATTGGAATCGTGTGGCACGCTGACCACTTATATATTATGAATTGGGATCGTGTTGGGATTGGTTGAGTATTGTGTTGAAAGAAACAGGATCGTGTGGCACGCCGTCCACCTATATATATATATTTTGTGAAATGAGATCGTGTGGCATGCCGACCACTTACATATTATGAATTGGGATCGTGTGACACGCAGACCACTTATATAATATGAAACGGGATCGCGTGGCATGCCATCCACCTATATATGTATTATGAAATGGGATCGCGTGGTTCGCCTACCACGTAATATATTGAGGATCGGGTTGTGCGCCATAACAGAGTATGGACTGGGTGTATTGTGTTCGTATATGGAAACTATTGGTGTTATTGTTCAGTTATACTTCTTTATGGATAATTTCTATACTTGACTTTGGTGTATCCCCCCAGCATGTCCCTTCCCCCTTTTACCGCTTAAATTGGTATATATGTATATAGAATTGTACAGGTTTATGTGAGTGTCTGGTCCTAGCCTTGTCACTACTTCGCCGGGATAGGCCGGGCACTTACCAGCACATGGGGTCAGTTATGCTGATACTACATTTCTATGCATTTTTGCACAGTCCAGGTTTAGAGCAGCAGCAGTAGTAGTTTGGTAGCAAGATTTTCATACCCACGAGACTGAGGTAGCTTGCAGGCGTCTGCAGGCCCGACGTCTTTTCTTATATTTTTCATTTATACTGTAGTCTCTTTTTGTCGAGACAAACGGTTGTTATATTTCTTTCAGACCATTATGTGTAGTTATTCTTAGTAGTTCGTGAGTTTGTGACTCCACATCTTGGGTAGAGGATTTATGTTGAGTATTTCACATTTATATTCACATTTATGAAAGTAGACTTTCGCAGTTAATGTTATTATTATTATTCATGTGATTAAATTGACAACATAATGTTTTTTATTAATGGAGAGAAGGTGATTAAACTGGCTTACCTAGGTACCATGAGTAGGCGCCATCACGATCCCGATGGTGGGAAATTTGGATCGTGACAAAAATAAAAGGAGGAGAAAAGATGCAACTCTTGAATTTTAATTTTTTTTTGTTGTTCTTTTCTTCTTTATATTTCCTTCGAGGAAATTTCTCGCAAAAATTATTTACACACTTTAGAATTTTATTTTTAAATATTGTTAACAAGGAAGAAAGAATATCTAAGTGACGATTTAAACATAATACTCCAATATTCTAGTAATTATAAATATTGAAGCTCAATGTGTGTATAATATTACTTTGACTATTAGTTTCTCCAAATAATTAATTATTTCAAATATAGGTAAATTTTAAAAACTCGCGTTTAAGGAGTATTCAAGTGAATTAATGGACTTTAATCATATTTTTAAATTTTTTCAAGTAAAATAAATGTATTCAGCTAGAATTTCCTAAACATATTTCAAGTATATTGATATTATGCAGTGGCGGAGCTACCCTTGTCCGAGGGGTGTCACCGACACCCCTTCGCCGGAAAATAACACTGCGTAAATAGATATTTTTTTTAAAAACAATTAAATATATACAAGGGGTTGGTACCTCTTGACACAAGACAAACTCTTAGTGCAATGGTCAAGGGGTATCAAAATTTACAAAAGGTTGTAAATTCCATTCCTAGTAGCAGCAATTTTTTATTTTATTTTGAAACACCTTTGTATAATTCCTGGCTTGATCAGATCTCATTTATGAAAATATACTGAGTATATTATTATTGTTATTTATTATAATTAGAATTTGCAAAGGAACTATTTAGAAGTTTAAAGAACGGGTTACTACTACTACTAAAAGAAACATACTAACCTAACCCATATCTTATGAAGGTAGAGAGATTTTTGATAGACTCTCGGCTCAAGAGAAGTATATAAATAGAAGAAACCACGTAAAGAGAAGCAGTAACCACAACTAGAAAATAAAATAATCGGATAAAAAAAATAAGTAGTATTAAAAACTAAGAAGAGAAAATACAAGAATACACTAGTACTACAAGGGTTTGGTACGAAGAAAAATATTTTCCCCGAAAATGAGTAATTTTATCACTTATATTTTCTTATTTGGTTGGTGAGTGAAAAATATTTTCTAGTGTTTGGTTTGAAAGTATAAAATATGTTTAGGAAAATATTTATTTATGCTACTCTCCTCAATACACTCTTCCCAAAATTCTCATATTTTGTGTACTCCTTCCCATAATCCCCCCCCCCCCCTCCCCCAACCCCATTCACACCCCTTCCTCCGGGCTCTATTTTCTTCAAGAATTTAATTATTCGTTTCAAAATTCACACTAAATCAAAGGAACTAATGTGCTACTTTACTTTTTCACATAGAACAATGTTAAAATCTGAGCTTGATAACTAAAAAGAAAATACTTTATTTTCTCGAAAAAGAAAGTATATATTTTACAATATGAAAAGAAATTACTCATTTTGTTGAATGAAAAAAAATAATTTTTTTCCATCATTTAAAAAAACACTTAATTTGTTGAACTGAGAAAGTATTTTTCTACGTCATGAAAAGAAAGTACTCATTTTATTAAAAGAAAAAATATCTTCATGCATCAGGAAAGAAAATACTTAGTTTATTGAAGTGAAAGAATATACTTTTTCTACATTATGAAAAGAAAGTATTTATTTTATTGAAATGAAAGCAATCACTTTTTCTACATCATGAAAAGAAAGTACTTTTTTTGTTGAAGTGAAACAAAATTATTTTTTCTACATCATGAAAAGAAAGTACTTTTTTTGTTGAACTTAAAGAAATCACTTTTTCTGTATCATGAAAAGAAAGTACTCATTTTTTGAAATAAAATATTTTATATTCCAGGAAAAAAAATATTTAGTTTGTTGAAATGAAAGAATATATTTTTCTACATCATAAAAAGAAAGTAATCATTTTTTGAAAAAAAAAAAATACTTTTTCTATTCCAGGAAAAGAACATACTTAATAAAAGAAAATATTTTTCTACATTATATTAGTACCCGTTTTGTTGAAATGAAAGAAAATACTTTTACTATATCATGAAAAGAATATACTCATTTGTTGAATAGAAAAAAGACGCTATTTGCAACATGAAAAGAAAGTACTCTTAATAATAGTTCTTATTATGGTGCATGGTGGGCGAGGTTGGGGTGGTTGGGGTACGGCCGGGGTAGGGGGCCATCCTTTGTCGGAAAATTACATTGTTTATATAGGTAAAATATTAGATTTTAGAGGTATATAACATGTATTGAACACCCTTTATCGGATTATTTTTTTACTTATTTCAAGATTGAATCCCCTTGAAAAAATTATGGTGCATGGTGGGCGAGGTTGGGGTGGTTGGGGTACGGCCGGGGTAGGGGGTTGTGGTTGTTTGGGGGTGGGGTGGGGTGGTGGGGTTGGTGGACATGGGGATAAGATTGAAAATGTTAAATAAGAGTTTTCGAAAATATTTTTTCTCTTTTTGATAAGGAAAATATTTTCCTCCAATTAAAAAAAATGAATTGACAAGGAAAATATTTTCTAAAATATTAAAACTAATCAAACATGAAAAAATTGAAATTATTTTTCGGAAAATATTTCCCTTCACACCAAACACGACCCAGGAATCGATCGAAAAACAATACATATACGTGAAAGAAATCACGCTCGACTACGTAAAAATGTTCATCTCTTTTAAAATTAAAGAAAACAGCTCGTGGAATCCAGGTGTAGAGAATATCTTTTTTAAATGAACTGTCATTATATTATCCTAAAGGGGGAGGAATCTGAATCAATGTTTTTACCTACTTCTATATATTCATCTATTTTGTTCAATTATGTAGACAAGAAAACTACAATTTTTCAATGAAAATCGCTGTGTTTTATTTTTGTGTATTCATTGGCTTGGTTATGAATATTTTGTCTTTATATTTTAGTAATTGCTCTTTTAGAAGAACGTTGCTGTTTTTGGTTGTAATCCGTTGGACTATGATTTGATACATATGGGCTGGCACTCGTGGGGACGATTATTTTAGTTTCAGGTAGTTTGAACCTCTTTTTTTCTGAAGATAAAATTTGTTTTTTGTTTTTGAAAATCAAAATAAAGAATTTTTCTGATGACAAATGTTTCTCTCTAGTTGCTCGCCAGCATAGATGGTCATAGGGGGTTTGTCGGTCGGTACAGTATGGTATTTAGATATTTTGTTTTGGTATTTTCTGTATTCAGTTTCTTAAAATGCAATATCAATACCGTACCTAATTAGATTCGGTATGGTTCAATTTTTCTCCTTTCGGTTTCGGTTTATTCGTTTCTTTAAATTCGGTTTGAATACTAACTAGTGCATAGATTCATAGAAATATTCTAAATTAAAGTACTCAAAAGTATAAAACTAAAAATATTTGTTGACAAAGTTTTCTCAACTCACAAATATCAACCCAAAGAGAGAAAGTTGTACATAGAAGAATAAATTTGATCATTAGAGTTAATTGATTAACTTAGAGAATAAAAGAAAGTAAAACTTTAGATTTTTATATTTATGATATAATTAATAATATGTGTTGTATAATATAATATATATATATATATATATATATCGGTACGGTATCAGTATTTTCAGTATTTTATTTTAAAATACCAAATATCATAGCTAATACCGATATTTTTTAAAACATAAACCAAATGCCATACCGAATACCAAATACCAAATACCAAAATTTTTTGTTTTGGTACGGTAATTCGGTATTTAGCAAATTATGCACATAAATAATGACCATTCGTTTTAATTTATGTGAAATTATTTGACTGAATACAAAGTTTAAGAAAAAATAGAAGGCTTTTGAATTTGTGATGTTAAACGAGACACATACATTTTACATGATATAAATAATTACATAAAGATAAATTATTTTAAATATAAAAAAATTATTCTTTTTAGCACTAAATAAAAAAGAAATAAGTTTACAATAAAAAAACTTTGCGGCAGCATGGATTCTTCTTATTTCCGACACCGAAAGGTGACTGGTAAGTCATAGCAATATTCTTCTTTTAGCTTCTTTTTGAACCATCGGAAAACTTTATAAAGGGTGTGTTTGCCAGAAGATTTATTCATATTTAATAAATTAAAATATTTAAAAAATATGTTTCTCGTGAATTTATTTCCTCTGATTCAAGAAATGACTTCTCAATCAATAGAACATTTCTAAAATTCTTTTTCAACATTCACTCTTACCTCTGCCCAACCCCAACATTCACTCCTACCCATTCGTTTTTTATGGTGTTTGCCTAAATTATATATTTTTAAAAAAATATTTTTTTCACCTAATCAAACACTAAAATATAAATAAAAAATTACTTATTTTTAAAAAAAATATTTTTCAAAAAAATATTTTCTTTCGTACCAGACACATCCTAAATAATATTATATCTAAAGTGTATATTATTTTTCAATTGATTAATGAGGATCATGCACATCATCCAACAAGATATTTAAATCTGTTAGATTAACTTTTTACTGAAGTAGTTTGACAAGTAACTTAACTTCAAACTCATTTTTGCGTAGAAGTGTTATCATCTTTATTTCATCTATACTTTGGAGGTAATATTTGCTTTTGCTCGTGCAAATTTTGCTTTCATAATTGCTTGTTTGTCTAGCAATTTTAGTTTGACCTTTTCTTCTCTTGCAATTATAGCTGTAGAGATATGGGTTAGCATTTGTTTTGAAGTGTAACTCAATTTTGAAGTCTTCTCAATAAGTATAAGTTATTTTTGCCCAAAAAAAAAAAACCATTTTAAAATGTCTCAAACTCAGATTTTCTAATCCTTTAGTATAACGATTCGACAGGTCGTTTTGAGCTTTTGCACTTTGTTCGCTAGTTCTAGGGCATGACTAGCCTCATATGATATATTATGACTTATTTAAATCGTCGGTTTTGGTTTTCAGCATGATCAGAACGAATTTGGAAGAACAGTTTTCAGTTTGAAGCTTAAAATTTTGAAAGGTTTGACCAAGTTTTGACTTGTTAGCATATGATCTCGGATTGGAATTCTTATGATTTGGTTAGCTCCGTTAGGTGATTTGGGACTTAAAAGCGTGATCAGAATGTATTTTGTAGGACCAGTAGATTTAGGCTTGAAATTGGCAAAATTAGAATTTCGGCATTCTCCGGTTGATAGGTGACATTTTGATATATGGGTCGGAATAGAATTCCGAAAATTGGAGTAGGTATGTTGTGTCATTTGTGACGTGTATGCAAAATTTCAAGTCATTCGGATGAGGTTTGATAGACTTTTTGATCGAATTAAGAATTCAGAAGTTTTGGAATTCTTAGGCTTGAATCTGAGGGTGATACGATGTTTTGATGTCGTTTTGAGCGTTCCGAAGAGTGGAACAAGTTTGAATGATGTTTTAAGATTGGTTGGCATGTTTCGTTGAGGTGCCAGGGGCCTCGGATGAGTTTTGTGGTGATTTTGGACCATTTCTAAGCTATTTTTAGCTGCTGGTTTTTGGCTACAACAATGTTCTACCCGATCGCGGGGAATTGGCCACGATCGCTATGAGTAAAATAGGAAAAAAATGTCAGTTCTCTGCGATCACTGATGAACCTTCGTGATCGCATAGAGTAAATATTCTGCTGCACTTATCCAACTTTGGAAGCTTTTATCTCACAATCTATAAGGAATTTAGAGATGATCCAAAAATAAAAGTTGTAGCTCTTTGTGTATGATTTTCAGTAATGTAAATTAATTATAATTTTAAATTGTTTATAAAAAGTTATGGTGGTTACACTATGGGCTGTCCGGGAAGGGTTTAGGAATCTCTAATGCATAGGGCTGATTTTGGAAGCTTATATCTCGTAATATATAAAGAATCAGGAAATGAACAAGATATGAAATTATATCTCTTGGTGTCTAGTTTTTAGAACATCAAACCATTTGTCATTTGGAGTTGTGTGCAAAATGTTATGACCATTACACTAAAGGTTGTCTGGAAGAGCTGGGAACTTGTTCTTCACGATAATGAAGCATTGTCCGCAATCGTAGAGGGAACAATTAGGGATGAGAAAAGTTTTTCTGCGCGATCGCAAAGAATTTTCCATGATCACGAAGTGGATATACCTATGCCGAATGTTTTAAAGACTTGTTCCGTGACTTTGAACCTTTTTTACACTATTTCGAACGAGAAAATATCTTGGAGGCAATTTTGAAGAGAGGAAATCATTGTTCTTCATTGAGGTAAGGATTTTGGACCCTAAAAGTTGATTAGTTGTGATTAAGGTACGAAATATCAATGTAAATTCATGAAAATCAGTAGAAGAAGGTGGAGTTAGGGCTTGAGATTATGAAACCTTCTAGGGTTGATTTGAAAACTCTGATTTTCGAGTTTCTTATATGTACGGACTCATGCGATGATGAAGAGTATTTTGGTTTAAAGTTTGTCCAATTCCGGAATGCGGGACCATGGAGCGGGTTTGAGCAATTTCAGGATTTTGATGTTAAATTGGATATTTTCATCAAACTTGTTCCAAATCTAGGGTGATACGATGTACTGATTGTGGCTAGATTTGGAGTATACAATGGTCGATTCATACGGGCGAGACATCACAGGCTAGAGCTTGGACCAGATCAAGGTAAGTAAGGATTGTAAATACTGTCCTGAGGGTTTGAAACCCCGGATTACACATCGTGGTAATACTTTGAGGTGACGCAGACGTCATATGACAAGGGTGGAGATATGCACCGTTGGGGAATGTAACATGGTCCATCCCGTATAATTGTTAAGTCGCGTATTTGATTCGAAATCTTATGATATTCTTTAATTTAGAGACTGATAGTTGTATGCCATGTTTGGGGCTTTGTGCCGACCGGTTGAGACCCTCAGGGCATTTTTTCTATTTTTCCTCACTCTATGTGTTTGATAGAATATCCTTAGTCATGTTTTGCCTGTTTATTATTTAAAATCTGGTTTTATCACTATATTTCTTAAAAATGTGAAAACTGTTTGGGCTGAGTTCCCTATTTTATTGATGGCCTGAGTGATCGTGAGTTGATGACGGAGATAGACTGAGGGTCTGATTGTGAGGCTGATGAGTGAGATAGACTGAGAGTCTACATTATTTCGCGGATTCTTGCCATCACTGGTAAGGTTAATGACTGAGAGAGGCGCAGAGCCTGTGAGGATTATACATCAATTTTGTGGATCCATATAAGTATTGTTGCGTGTATGTATGTATGTATGTATGTATGTATGTATGTATGTATGTATGTATGTATGTATGTATGTATGTATGTATGTATGTATGTATGTATGTATGTGATTGCGTATGTGTATGTGTTGTTGTATATATATATATATATATATACACAGCAATACTTATATGGATCGGGCTGCATGCCGCAGCGATATAGCGTTTGGGCTGTAGGAGCCCATCCGGAGTTTGCATACCCCTGGTAAGCGCAATTGACTATATATATGGATCGGGTTGCACACCGCCGTGGTTACTATATGGTAGTGTCTGAGAGGCTAGCCCGAGGGGCGATAGATATATACATGTACATGAGTGATGCTTGTCTGAGGGTCATGGTTATGAACTTATTGATTTTCACTCCTCTTTAAGTGAGTTTCTATTGAATATGCAAAATTATTAACTGCTTTCACTCATCTTTACACTGAGCCTCTGCCGAATATGTTGAATAAATATTTTTAAACAACTTTCATTTAAGTTGGGGTTTATGAGATGTTCAGAACTTAATCACTGATTTAGCTTTTGTTATTTCCATTAAGATTTTCTTGTTATGGGATATTTACGAACTATGTTTTGCCCGAGGGGCCGATTATGGTTTCTCAGCTCTTTTATTAAAAATGTTATTGAATCCGTACTGAAATTGTCAGAAGGCATTTTAAATAATTTTTACGAAAAGCTGGATTTTAAATGAGGAGATTTACTTGTATTCTGATTTAGCAGCCTGTGTGCTTATGGGGTTTAACATAAATATGGATTCATTGTTTCCTACTGCACAGTCTTTATTTACTCTTATTACTTATTGGGTTGGAGTACTCACATTACTCCCTGCATCTCGTGTGTAGATTCAGGTATTTTGGAACCCGGTAGCGGGTGATGGTTGCTCAGATGCGGAGTCATCAGAGTTAGCAAGGTGGGTGCACGATGTTCGCAGCACTGATTCCTTCCTTTGTCATTTATGTACTTAGTACATTTTGACTGTTTTTGTTGTATCCAGACCTTGGTAGCTACTTATGGCTAGTGACACCCTAATATCGGGCTGGTATTTTAGTTCGCACAGTTCATTTAGATGTATTGAAATATTATTTAATTAAAGGCTTAACATGACTCTAGATAATTAAAGGGTTATATGAGTGTTGTATCGGCTAGCCTTGTCTTCACAAGAGGTGCCATCATGACCGGGCCGATTTGGGATCGTGACAAGTTGGTATCAGAGCCTAGGTTACATAGGTCTCACGAGTCATGAGCAGGTTTAGTAGAGTCTTAGGGATCGGTACAACGACGTCTGTATTTATCCCCGAGAGGCTGCAAAACATTTTCGAAAAACTTCATATTCTTGGAATTCTTATCATATGTCCTTGATTCATCTTGAAATGTAACTCTTTGAATTCCTTCCATGCATTTGTATGTGCGCATGAGCGCTCAGTATTCGATGTGCATTGATGGTTTATGATTCTCGATCAAGGGGCGAGATATGATCTCTATGTGTTGATGTTGGGCCAGTCTGGAGGACTTGATGCCGGATTTTTTGCCTATAGCTTGAGCACCAAGATGCTGATTGTATGAGCAAGTGCTTTTGAACTTATACATTTGGTATTAAGGAAGACTAAGTGACTGTGTAATGTGTATGACGGTGGAAGGTATTCATAAATGTTAGTTTGAGGCGAAGCAGGCGGGTTATCTCCTACGGAGTGTTCTGAAGTGGTTTGATCCTTATGCTGTCTGTTAGAAGATCTCATTTAAAAGTGAAATATGCGCGTTGAAATTTAAATTTTGGGTCGCTCAAGAGAGTGGATTTAGATGCTATGAGGGTGAATGCAAGATTTGCAGAAGATATGAAGTACTAGATGGTCTGTGTTTCACGAGCTTATGAAGGATTGAGTTAATCTCACTATGGTATTATGGAAACAATAAAGTATATGCATTATGAGTTATTGTGTGTGTGTTTTGATCTATGGCTTCGAGCCAAGTAGGGGAGTTTTCTATTTATTAGCTGATTGCACATTTATGTGCTATGTTGGTTTCGGTTTGAGGCGTGCTGGTGAATCAGTTCTGGTTTACGGAGATTGAGCCCGTGGATGGCTTGAGTAAAGGAATTTTTTTACTAAGGTAAGGTTATATGCTGCAGTATCAGAAGCGCCAAGGAGGCACTGGTTTTTCGGTTTTTTTGATCGGGTTAATTGCGGTTCTAGTAGAGTAGATGACTCTAGGTAATGGTTCTAATGTGCTCAAGATTTTGCATATAGTAATTGGTGATTTTCAGGTTGTATTTTTAACTAGAAATTGAGGTTTGCATTTGGAGGGTGTCAAGATTTGTGGGTTTTCTATATCAATTATGGGCTTCTAAGTGGCTTGTGAGCCTTAGATTATGTGGTACTATGCTTGGGTCTCGTATGGTGAGTCTGGGTTGGGGAATTTTGATGCTATAGCAAGAAGGAGTATTAAGTTGAAGGTGAAATCAGAGGAACTCATATAGATGGGGTAGCTTGGTAATAGGCTGAAGCATTATGGTAAAGATATGATTAGTTATTTGGGTGCTTATGAGGTAATGAGTTTCTACAGGTGTTTTATGGCAATGCTCTTAGGTTTTAGTGTCCTGCCTAGCATGGTTATGTTAGAAGGATTTAGTCATATTAGGTCTGGTTTTGTGTAAAAGGGAGACAGAGAGTTCCTAATGATTTCTACCATGATTAGAGATGTATATTTCTACGAGTGTGAGAAGCATGGGATGTGCAATGATTTCCTTCTATATGGGATAAATGGGAAGTTCTTAGCTAGCGGAGTTCATAGTTGCTTGTGGCTTAGAAGGGATACAAAGTTCTTGTGGTTATCCTAGGATGGTATGGTTTATGTTGTATAATTCGTGTGATTTACGGACTCGGAGAATAGAAGTTCTCGTATACAGGTTAACTCATAGTTATGGATGGCAAAATGTGGGTAAGTTAGTCAGATGTTAATATGTGCCATGATCCAGTCATTGTGAACCTTCGGAGGATTATTTATTTGTAGTGGGTGACTAGAGTTGATGTGTGGTTCATTGGTAGGCCCATAGGGATGTATGTTCTGCATCGAGACAGCTTTGTTGACTGTGAGTTTCCATTTGGTCAGGGATGTATCGATTCAATTACTATGGGGCTATTCGAGTTTAGAGGTGATCCATAAGTTACCTTGCTGGGTTGCAAAACATTATGATTTGTTGGTTATAGGCACATGTGGTGCGGTTCTATTGAGGTTTCATAGTGGATGTCGAGCGGGAAGAGCGATTGGGTGTTGCTCGGTCAATGGCATATCAGTTATGTCCTTTTGAATTTGTGTGGTGTATGTTATTTGCTTCATAGTGGTTATGATGATTGCTTTGGTTGCAGACATCATATTGCGCATGGTTGTCTATTTTGAGCATAGTGACTTGTAGTGTCTCATGTGGACCGGTGTTTGGATAGGGTTGCGCATTGCAGCAAAGTTATGTAGAAGTATGACCCTTTGGGTTAGATTTGTGTGTTCTGTTTCTATGATGTGTTACGGGTTCTCAGCATTGTGTGTGGTGATACTGGTGAGCTTGCGGTACAACTCTTTCTTTTGAGTCATTTTCATGATATGAGTATGTTCTGTTTTTTGCTTATTGGTGCGCGGATTGCACAAGTTGCGGCTTCAGCCTGTATTGATGTCAACAAAGTAATTGTGTTGGATTAGAGGAGATCGTTAGGGTCTTTAATGAATACAAATGGATTCGATTTCAGCATGTTGGAAGGATAATATCGAGGTTCGGCTTAGAAATTGCTATGGTTTTTGCCAAATGAGAAGTGTCTTCATGAATGGTTGATCTTAGGAATGGTTATGGCTTACTGTGTGGTTTATTTATCATTGACATTATATAAAAGTGTTGGAATGAGACTTTAGTTGATAAGAGGGTTTCTACAGGTATTCAGTTGTTGTGCAGCTGTTGTGATTAGAAGTTATCGCTACAAGTTGTTGAGGTATGTGGTATACCATGTAACTGCACCTGAGGTTGCATGTATGGGTTATTACAACCAGTTCAGGCTTATTCGGAGTATATATGTGAGATTTTGATCTTGTGGATGATTTCGGGAGTGGAAATGTGGTTCTAAGGTTTATAGGCTAGGTCGGATTGCAAAATTTTAGTTGTATTGTGTTATCGGACCTATATGTGATAGGGTGATATGGGATCACCCCCGGGTATGTGCATGGTAAAGTTATTCAGTGATTCATTGGCTTTTGGAACAACTATGGGCACGTTTGAGGACGAACGTATGTTTAAGTGGGGATGATGTAAAGACCCGACCGATCGTTTTGAGCTTTTGCACTTTGCTCACTAGTTCTCGGGCATGACTAGCCTGATGTATTATGACTTATGTAAGTCATCGATTTTGGTTTTCAGGTTAATCGAAATAGATTTGGAAGAATAGTTTTCAATTTGAAGCTTATAAATTTGAAAGGTTTGACCAAGTTTTGACTTGTTAGCATATGATCTCAGATTGGAATTTTTATGATTTGGTTAGCTCTGTTAGTAGATTTGGGACTTAGAAGCGTGATATGAATGTGTTTTGGAGGTCCGGAGTAGATTTGGGCCTGAATTGGCAAAATTGGAAATTTGGCATTCTCCGGTTGATAGGTGAGATTATGATATATGGGTCGGAATGGAATTCCGGAAATTGGAGTAGGTCCGTTGTGTCATTTGTGATGTGTTTGCAAATTTTTAGGTCATTCAGACGAGTATTGATAGACTTTTTGATCGAATTCGAAATTTTTCTTAGGCTTGAATCCGAGGGTAATTCGATGTTTTGATGTTGTTTTGAGTGTTCCGAAGGGTGGAACAAGCTTGAATGATGTTTTAGGATTGGTTGGCATATTTGGTTGAGGTCTCGGGGCCTCGGGTGAGTTTCGTGGTGGTCTCAGACCATTTCTAAGCAATTTTTAGTTGTTGGTTTTTTGCTACAACAGTGTTCTACACGATCGCAGAGAAATGGACGCGATCTCGATGAGTAAACTAAGAAAAAAATGTTTGTTCTCCGCGATAGTGAATGAACCTTCGCGATCGCATAGAGTAAATATTCTGCTGCACTGATCCAACTTTGGAAGCTTATATCTCACAATCTATACATAATTTGAGGATGATCCAAAAACAAAAGTTGTAGCCGTTTGTGTCTAGTTTTCAAAACTGTGAATTAGTTAGAATTTGAAGTTGTTAACAAAAAGTTATGGTGGTTACACTCTAGGCTATCTGGGAAAGATTTAGGAATGTCTAATGCACATGGATGACTTTGGAAGATTATATCTCATAATATTTAAAGAGTTAGGAAATGACAAACATATGAAATTATAGCCTTAGGTGTCTAGTTTTCAGAACATCAAACCATTTGTCATTTGGATTTGTGTGCAAAATATTATGACCATTACACTGAAGGCTGTCCGGAAGAGTTGGGAACTTGTTCTTCGCGATTGCGAAGCATTGTCCGCGATCGCGAAGAATATATACCTAGATAGAATCTTTTAAAGGCCCGTTCCGCGACTTTAAACCCTTTCTACACCATTTTTGAATGAGAAAAGAGCTTGGAGGCGATTTTGAAGAGAGGAAATCATTATTCTTCATTGAGGTAAGGATTTTGGACCCTAAAACTTGATTAGTTGTGATTAAGGTACAGAAACATCAGTGTAAATTCAAGAAAATCAGTAGAAAAAGGTGGAGTTAGGACTTGAGATTATGAGACCTTCCAGGGATGATTTGAGGGGTAAAACGAACTACAGTTTTTGAGTTTTTTTATATGTACGGACTCGTGCGCTGATGAAAAACATTTTGGTATAAAGTTTTTCCAGTTCCGGGATACGGGCTCGGGGGCCGGGTTTGAGATATTTCGGGATTTTTATGTTAAATTGGATATTTTCAAGCGGGCTTCGTTCCCTTAGCATATTTTAATGATTATGTACTAATTGTGTCTAGATTTGGAGCATCCGAAGGTTGATTCATGTGGGCGAGGCATCGGGGCTAGAGTTTCGACCGGATTGAGGTAAGTAATGATTGTAAATACTGTCCAGAGGGTTTGAAACCCCAGATTACACATCATGGTGTTACTTTGAGGTGACACACACGTTAGATGACAATCATGGAGTTGTGCACCATTGGGAATTGTGACTTAGTCCGTCCCGTATGGCTGTTAAGTCGCGTATTTGATTCAAAATCTTATAATATTTCATATTTTAGAAATTGATATTATATTTTTGGTGCTATGCCATGTTTGGGGACTTGTGCCGACCTGTTGAGGCCCTTAGAGTAATTTTTACTATTTTTCCTCACTCTATGTGTTTGATAGAATATCCTCAGTCATGTTTTACCTGTTTGTTATTTAAAATCTGGTTTTATCACTATATTCCTTAAAAATGTAAAAACTATTTGGGCTGAGTTCCCTATTTTAATGATGGTCCGAGTGATCGTGAGTTGATGACTGAGATAGACCAAGGGTCTGATTGTGAGGTTGATGACTGAGATAGACTGAGAGTTTGATGGTGAGGATAATAATTGAGAGAGGTCGAGGGCCTGGCTGTGAGGAATATATATGGATCGGGCTGCATGTCGCAGCAATATATATATATATATATATATATATATATATGGATCGGGTTGCACGCTGCAGTGATGCTTCTATGGATCGGGCTGCACGCCACAGCGATATAACGTTTGGGTTGTAGGAGCCCCTCCAAAGTCTGCACATCCCCAGTGAGTGCAGTCTATTATATATATGGATCGGGCTGCATGTCGTAGCGATATGTGGATCGGGCTACACGCCGCATCGGCTACTATATTGTACCCATTGAGCGTGAGTGTGGAGTGTGAGCGTTGATTGGTAAGAGTTGAGTCATGAGTGACTGAGAGGCTAGCCCGAGGGAGATAGATATATACATGTATATGAGTGATGCTTGCCTGAGGGGCCTGGTTATGAACTTATTAATTTCCGCTCCTCTTTAAGTAGTTTCCATCGAATATGCTGAATTATTAACTTCTTTTACTAATCTTTACACTGAGCTTCTTTCGAAAACATTGAATAAATATTTTTAAACAACTTTCATTTAAGCTGGGTTTATGAGATGTTCAGAACTTAATCACTGATTTGGCTTTTATTATTTCCACTAAGATTCTTGTTATGGGCTATTTACGAACTATGTTTTTCCCGAGGGGCCGATTATGGTTTTTCAGCTCTTTTATTAAAAATGGTATTGAATCCCTAGTGAAACTGTTGGAAGGCATTTTAAATGATTTTTGCCAAAAGCTGGATTTTAAATGAGGCGATTGACTCGTATTCTGATTTAGCAGCCTGTGTGCTTATTGGATTTAACATAAATGTGGAAACATTGTTTCCTACTGCTCAGTCTTTATTTACTCCTATTACTTACTGGGTTGGAGTACTCACATTACTCCTTGCACCTCGTATGCAGAGTCAGGTATTTTGAGAGCCGGTAACAGGTGGTGGTTGCTCAGACGCGGAGTCATTAGAGTTAGCAAGGTGGTTGCACGACGTTCGTAGCACTGTTTCCTTCCTCCCCTTTTTCATTTTTGTACTTAGTACATTTTGACTGTTTTAGTTGTATCCAGACCTTGGTAGATGCTCATGGCTAGTGACACCCCGATGTCGGGTCGGCATGTTATTCCGCACCATTCATTCAGATGTATTCTGAAATATTGTTTAATTAAAGGCTTAAAAATGACTCTAGATGATTAAAGGGCTATTTGAGTGCTGTGTCGGCTAGCCTTGTCTTCACGAGAGGCGCCATCACGACCGGGCCAGTTTGGGGTTGTGACATTAAGAAACCCAGCTAAAAATTGCTAAATTTATAAAATCTTTTAAAATAAACGCCACTATATCTACACCTCAATTTAGAAATTCGACGAGACTCTTTGATGATAGGCTATAATTACGTATTTTAGTCGCTTATTACACTCTAATTTACTGCACTTTAATTGAGTTTGAGCTTTAATCGCTAGTGTTTTACACTAAGTATGTATTTTATACCTTGTAGGAGCGATTCCGGGCTATGTAGATATTATGGAATGAATTTAAGTGATTTGGAGCTTTGAAGTCTGAGTAAAAGCCCAAGGAATCAAACCGGAATTGTGTTTGGGGATCAACGGATGATAGTTAAGAACGAAACGAAAAATCGAGCGAGAATATGGCACATTGTCAAGTAAAATGCACATAACATTTCGCTCAGAACTCCGTTTGGGCTTCACAATGTATCGCTGAAAATCTATTTGAAAGGGCTACAACTTTCATGTTTGGCATTTTTGCAAATTCCCACTACCACGCCGCACAGTGCGCCGTATATTTGTAATTTTCCAATAGTCTCAGAAAATAGCTCTCTGAACTTCCCCACTGCCGTGCCGCATGGTGCGTCGCAGCGTGCGGCGCGCCTGTGCAAATTTTATAGAGCCAGAGTCCTATTTTGTGCGGGAAAATGTGTTTCATCTGGGCCCGACCCTACTTGGTATAAATACATGTAAAAATGCTATTTTTAAAGAGAGGGGACATAATTTAGACCTAAGGAGGCTAAGGAGACCGGAGATTTGACCTAAGGAGGCAAGAACACACTGGGAGCAAGGCGGAGAATTCTTCCACGAGTTTTTAACTTCCTTCTTCCTATTTCATTATTGGTTATGCATTCTAGTATTGTATTTTTGCATACTTTTATGAATAGCTAATTTGTTACCTAGGGTTTTGATAGAACCTTTTGGAGGATAAATTCCTGTTATGTTTTTATATAATTGAGCTGTTGGATTTCTCTACTTGTTCAACTACATGTTTGTTGATATTGATTGAATGGCCATCAATTAAATGTGCCTATTTAGTGTACTGCTTGAGAGAGAGTATATATTTAGGTAGTTGTCAAATAACATCACTCTAAACGTATGTGAGAGATCAATATGAAGGGTTTAAAGGCGGGATTAGAGATAACGAAACCTTGGCATGATCGTAGTGAGCGGTGAATTGAGTGCCATCTAGTGTAGTTCGAGAGAATACATCTAGTAAATTGTCGTAGTTGATCGAGAGAGAGCTACGACACTCAGAGTACTCACGATCGGTAGAGAATACTTAGGCGAAATTATAGAAGACGTAACGGGAAGAATTTCGACAAATTAGGGAAATCATAACTCTAGACCTCCAAATCTTTTCTCCAACCCTTAGTATCCCTAGTTTTTAATTTACTTCTTTAATTTGTTAGTTATTTAGTTAAAAATATAAATCAAAATCTTTATAATTTAAAAAATTGTTCAAACTTGTCTTCTTAGTGATATTAAACAGATATAGCTAAGCCTTAGTTCTCTATGGGATTCGACTCTAGACTTTTAGATTGGATTATATTTACAGCGAGTTGGGCGTGATCAAATTTTGGCACCGTTGCCGGAAAACTATCGGTGTAGTTTTAGTTGTATATATTACTAGGATTCAAGTTTGGACTTTTATTTTGTTTTGCTTTTTTGTATTTTTTATTTTATTTTATGTTATTATAACCGTTGACTTAGAAACATGACATCTTGGAATAATGAAAATTTAGATGTAGATAATTCTACTATTGATCCTTATAAATGATGTATAGGAAACCACTCGAATCAAAATTATCAAATATTCCCGAGAGCGAGTTATGTGCACCAACTCAATCTTATTTGTGGAATGTGTGTGATGTTTGTGGTGGTAAAAATGGTTACTTTCATGGTTGTGCTTATATTTCTTATCTTCCCCCAATCCCTTACTATGGTGGTTCTACCTTTTCTTGTGAAGTTAACAGGAATAAAGAACCCGGGGATGCAAACCCGAAGGAGATAAAGGATATGTTAAAGTGTCTTCTGAAACAAAATAATGAAAAATAATTGCATATAGAAAGGCAAGAGGCAACTATTCGCAAGTTGGAGGCTCAATTGAGTCAAGTGGTTGGAGCTTTTAATGCTCAACAAGTCAATATTGAGGATAGTAGTCAAGAAGAGCATGAATTTGAGGTGTTAATTAGGGAGGTCAGAGTAGAACATCAACAACCTAGCCAATTACAATTTGTGGATGTCATGTTGAAGAAGTAAGACTAGAGCCAATCAAGGAGTTTGAGAATATAAATTTTGTTGACTCTAGTATCATTGATGTTGAGGAGGTTGAAAGTCCTGAAGTTCATGTGTTTGAGCGCATTGGTCTACACTCCAAGTATTTTTCCACATTATTTTGGATGATGATATTAAAATAGAGACATCTGAACCAATTGAAGAGTCAAGGAATGAGGAACAAGGTGCATATATTCTGAAATTCATCTTGCCAGAAAGTCAGGATTACCTCATACAAAGGCCAAGGAGTGCAAAATACTACATTATTTCCTTGGGCCAGTTTGATTCATTCCACCGCCCCATGACTATAATCATAAGCTTGAATCAATATTTGGGGTTCAATTCATAAGCTCGAGGAGGAGGTGATTCACGTCGTGCCGAAATGTTAAATCAAGCGTATGTTGGGAGGCAACCCAGCTTTATTGCTTTCTTTTACTTTATTTTGGTTTTTCTAATTGTATTATGTTTGTAGAATCAATTTTTTATTTTCCAGGAGCATGGAAAGCAAAGCTATTGGAAGAATGCAATAGCAAACCAGATGGTTGGAACTAAGTGTAAGGTACCCGCACGAAGGACCAAGCCTGGGAGAAGTCTGAGTACCCCATGAGCAGCTAGTTCTTCGGCCTTTGGCCTACGAAGGAGTTCCTTTTACCCTCTTATAATTATGATGTGTATTGGAGAAAATGCATAATTTTAAGTGTGGGGTATGAGAAAAATTTTGGGTCACTTTCTATGCTACTTTAGTTGTGTTAGTTTAATTGAACAATATTTTTTTTAAAGTTTGGACTTTTCCCGACGATGGATCTATTAGACAATTTTCTTGAGGGATTTAAGCATAAAGAAAAAGGACAAAAAGAATTTCTTTTGTTAGGTAGTGTAGCAATTCCCCCATGATCTTTCTTTGTATTGCGGTTCTTTTTCAAGGGTTTTATTTGAACCGGGTGCAGTTAGTTTTATTTTTTTTGGCGTAGGAGCTAGTGTGAGATAAATTGAATGAAGCTATATCTTTTGACTTTGTTATGCCTTGAGAACAGTGAGTACTTTGTCTGTGATGCTTAGGCTCAGTTCTTTGACTCTAGTGTAAGTACCTTAAATTGTATGAGCTTAACTTTGGAATGGGTTTCCAGTTTGTTGGATCCCGGGCCAAGTTGAATAACCGAGAAGCTACTCCTCTTCCAACTCAAAGGGAGTTGTGGTAGTTAGCTTTTGTTTTTGCTTTTAAATCTGTTTATTTCAAGGTTGTAATACAGATTTCTATGTTCCGTCCAATCGGATGTGTCAAACCTTATTATCTTTCGAATTTAATGCAATATCTTTCTCCCTCCATAACGAAGATGAGTCGTTATCGAGAAAAAGAATAAGGCTGGAGCTTGGGAAGGGCGTAGCCACGGATGCTAATAGAAGCAGGGTGTACTGGACAACACCTGTGCCTGTATTTATGGCCAACATTATTTTGTCGGAGAGGTCTCCCCAAGTGGAAGGAATTTATTCGGGGGCTAGCTCAGTGCGCTCTATTGAGTGTGATGCATCGTCCAACATCGGAGGGCATCGTGTTGAGGGTTGCGCTCTGGTTCGGATATCGACCTAGAGGATTTTAATGAGTTCGTGGGTTGCCATACCCATGTGGAGGTTAGAATGGATGGTTCTGACCATCATGTAGTCATCCCTAAGGATTACAACTTGCAGCTGAACAGCGAGCAAATGGTGCCTGCCTTATCTCCCTTTTGTGCCAATTCTAAAAGCGATATTCTTAGGGCTATGAGCAACGTGGAATTGTCTTAGAAGGTCGCCGGTATGGCTTTGCAGGTAGATGCCTTGTCTTTTCATTTTGTTGTTGAGTTTGTGCGGTAATCGTTGTTCCGTATTTTTGTTTCTAACTTCTCCCCTTTTTTATTAGACCCTCGTCTTAGAGTTTGAACATGGTCGTATGGATAGAAGGCAGATGGGTCTTTATGAGAAGATGTCATCCAAATATCACCAGTATCAGACTAAGCAACGAGCGATGGCCAATATTTATCATGAAGACCTTGAGTTTCAGGTGTTTCGTTAGGGGCTTAAGCAGCGGGAGGACCAGTTAGAGCGCAAGATTGATGAGCTGACGGAGAGGGATGAGGAGCTCGTGAGGGTTGTCACCCGCAACAGTAAGCTGGAGGATTTCCTTAAGGCGAGGGAGGATGAGCTCGAGTTGAGCAAGGAGTTGACAACTGAGAATGTCGACTTACCAGCGAAGGTGGCCGACTTAACCGGTAAGTTGAGTGTAAAGGTGGCGAAGATTGAGGGGCTCAAGGGCAAACTAGGTGTTAGTTCCGACAACTTGGCGGTGGCTATTTGTAAATTGGCTTCTTTAGAAGACACCCTTCACATTTCTAGGTCAGAGTTGACTGGGGAAAAGGAAGCCATTGGTCAGCGGGTCGCAGGGCTCGAAAGGCGTATCAAAGAGATGGGGTGGAGCTATCTATATTGAATGATCAGATGGCCTCGCTGAGGGTTGAGGATGTGAGTCGACGTCGTTTATATGAGTTGTGGGTTCATGATGAGGCCCGACTAGAAAGGGTGACTGAAATAGAGTTTCAGGTCATTCATATCGCAGCTCATGCAGCTCGTGAGGCTTGCGGGTACGATCCCCTTACTCTCAATGGGGGCGACGTCAAATCTGATGATGTGGGTCATCTTGCTTCGGACTCACAGTACGAGGATGTTTACCCTTCCGGGGGTGATGGGTAGCTTATGTTTGTTCTTGTTTTTGTTGGTAGGATTTTTGTAGAGGGCGTACTTGAGCTAGTTTATGGATACTTTAACTAACATTTCGTTGTAATGTAAAATATATTTTATTTATTTGCTCTTTTGCTAATGTTTACAATATTTGGGGTACCTGTCGATGGCATCGGCCATTGGTATATTGCTTCGATCTGTCGTTGAAGTAGAATCCTATTGTAGTTCGAACAAGGACGAACTTATGTTATCGTCAATGGCCTTGTCCATTGAAATGTTGCTTTGAACTGTCATCAAAGCAGAATCCTGTTGTAGTTTGAACAAGGTCAAACTTATGTTATCGTTGATGGCCTTGGCAATTAGGATGTTGCTTCAAACTGTCGTCGAAGCAAAATCCCATTGTACTTCGAACGAGGTCGAACTTATTGTGTTGTCGATGGCCTTGGCCATTGGGATGTTGTTTCCAAATGTCGTTGAAGTAGAATCCGGTCATAGTTCGAACGAGGTCGAACTCATGCATCGTTAATGGCCTTTGGCCATTGGTATGTTTCTTTGAACTGTCGTCGAAGTAGAATCCCATCGTAGTTCGAACGAGGTCGAACTTATGTCATTATCGATGGCCTTGACCATTGGGATGTTGCTTCAAACTATCGTCGAAGTAGAATGCAATCATAGTTCGAACGAGGTCGAACTTATACCATCGTCGATAGACTTGGCCATTGGGATGTTGCTTCGAACTATCGTCGAAGTAGAATCTAGTCGAAGTTCGAACGAGGTCGAACTCATGTCGTCGTCGATGGTCTTGGCCATTAGGATGTTGAGTGTCTTGATAATCCAATCTTGAGTGAGTCATGTTCCATGTGTGCGTGAGGTTTGAAGTATTATTCTGTGCATTGCATTTGATGCATAGAACTTGCCTGTGTGTTTAAATAAGGTGAAATAGTAGTTTTGTTCAATCTTGGAAGTGATATAGGCATTTCTTTGTTGAGCCAGATATGTACATTTTACTCGCCTAATTGTTATGTATCGTAGTTAACCCCTTTGAGCATGTAATCATATTTCTTTGGCAACCTCATTACAAGCCTTACCCATTTGTTTGAATTAACCATCTATTTGAACCATTGTGACCTCTCATGAGAACTTTAATTGTTTGTGAAATGTGTAAAAGTTAAAGTGTGGGGTAGTTGATTTGACTTTTGAGTAAAACTAATAAAATAAGGAGAAAGGTGCACTGTTTTGAAATAGTAAGAGCCACTTGAATTGGAAAAAAAATAGTTGAATTGTTGTGAAAAAGATTCCTTGATAAGAGGTGGCTCTTGATATAAGTGTGTTTAAAGAAGAATAGAGTTAATATACAGTGATATGAAGGTGGTGTTATGGCGATCGCATAGTCGGTGAAGTTAGTGCTCTGCGATCACAGAGGAGCTATGCGATCGCATAGTGTTTTGGCCAGGGGTCCCAGTGGGGTTTTTTTGCTATGCGATCGCGGGGCATGTATTGCGATCGCATAGGTCATTTTGAGAGGCTGGAAATGTTTGTTCTATGCGATCGCAGGGAAGGTGATGCGATCGCATAGTGTAAATTAAATGGTCGGGCATAATAGTTATATTACACATCAGATGCGAGGGTTTCATAATTTCACCATTTTTGGGAAAGTTTTAAAGCTAGTGGACGAGGGATTAATAGATTTCCACCTAGATTTCGATTAGAAGTAAGTTTTATGGTCTAATTACGTGATTTTATCCTAAAATATTCATCTATATCATTGAAAATTGGAGGAAATAAGGTGTAAATTGGGGTTTTGCTTGAAGCCTAAGAAAAATAGAAAATTGATGATTTGAAGGGGCAAATGAACTCCAATTTTGATAAATTTTATATGTATGGACTCGGCGAGACGAGGATTCTAAAAATGTATATTTCGTAATTTTTTTAGAAGCAATCCTAGAACTCGGGTTTTGGCAACTTCGTATTTTTGGGTGTAATTCGAGTTATTTCGATTGGGTTATGCTCCTTTAGCCTATTTTGATGTATTCTTATTGGTTTTGATCAGATTCTGCACCCGTGGAGGTTAATTCTTGTGGCAAGGGCATTGCGGACTAGTGTTTGAGCCGGTTCGAGTTGAGTAATGGGTATGGATGATGACCTGAGAGTTTGAAACCCCGGTATTATGTGACGTTGTATTGAGGTGAGACACGTACTCTATTGTGAGTGCGGGGTCGATTGTGATTAGGGACTATGGCTTAGTCCGACTGTGTAGTATTATATTATATTATTGGCTATAAATGAGCCGGTAAACCTCCTACTTGGATGGTTGTGGATATATTTTGGCTGTGAGCCAGTTATCTGGATCCCGTGAGGATCGTTATCATTGCTTCTATGATTATAGCATGTTATTATAATATCAGTCGTCAGCTAAACACTGTCAAAAATGATTTTCCAAACTCTGGTATTTCTGAACATTGGTTTCTACTATTACTGATAAAAAAGATTTCAAAATGATATTCACTTTGCCTGTGAGGCTTGCATTGCTTGTAGCTGGACTGGTAGTGGATCGGTCTGCATGATGCAGCATATCACTGATATTGCGCTTGGGCTGTAAGAGCCCCTCCAGAGTTTGAACACCCACAATGAGCGCGGGTACCCAAATGGATCGGGCTACGCACCGTAGCAATCATGTTCATGCATCTGCATTGCATTTAGACATATCTGTTGTAATGTTTTAGTTGTTAATGCTTTATCTGAGACTTATATTGTTCAATATGGTAAAAGAAGTATTATATAGCTTTGGTGAGTGGTTTATTGGGTATTTTTACCTTCAATGTCTTTATCTGTGCTTATTACCACTGAGTTGGAAGTACTCACACTACTCCATGTACCTTGTGAGCAGATCGAGGTACTTCACAATAGGGTTGACTTCCCAACTGCTCCAAAGCTCATTACGGATTGTCGAGGTAGCTGCTTGGCGTCCACAGGACCTGACCTTCCTTGTTATCTTTACTTGATTTTCCGCATTTTGTCAAACACTTATGTATTCGGTACTATTATGACACTCTTGGTAGAGGCTCCTGACTCGTGACCCCGGATTCTGTGGCGAGTATTGTGTTATTTTGGGATATTTTCACAGTTTATGCTAGACTTTTGTACTTTTCTTATCTTTGTTAATACTTTTAAAGGTAAAGTGAGAGCTGGTAGCTCTGTATTTTGAAAGGTTGGTCAAGCTGGCCTAGCAATGTGCTCGGCGCCATCACAACCGGGTTTTGGGGTCATGACAAGTTGGTATCAGAGCCTAGGTTACTAGGCCTCATGAGTCTTGAGCCAGTTAGTAGTGTCTTGCGGATCGGTACAGAAACATCTGTATGTATCCTCAGGAGACTACAAACCTTTTAGGAAACACTTCATACTTCTTGAACTCTATCGTGCGGTTTTGTTGTTCCGAGAACTAAACTTCTGTATCTATTCTCTCGCTATAGGGCGAGGTGGACGACCACTATTGCCACCAACTAGAGACCGTGGTCGCGGTCGTGGTCGTGGTCGTGGTAGAGCGGCAGGGGCAGTGCCAGTAGACCCACCCGTTGCCCCTATTTAGGATCAGACCCCAGTGGTTGAGGCTCCAACAACACCCGCTCAGGCATTGGCAGTGCATATTGTTATTTCTAGCCTTCAGGAGGCATTGGCCCAGATATTATCTGCTTGCACTATGTTGGCTCATGCAGTATCAGCTACTATGACAGCAGCGACATCTCAGACCGAGGGTGGTCATCAAACCCTCGCAGCTCGCACACTAGAGCAGGTTGTGCAGGGACTTCAGATGCGAGAGGCAGTCCCAACTCAGGTAGTTGCACCGGTTGTTCCAGTTGCGCCAACCCCAAGGTATGTTGTTCCGGTGTTACCTGACGACGAGCAGTGTCGGTTTGAGAGATTTGGCAGACTTCAGCCGCTTACATTCAGTGGTACTAAGGGCGAGGATGCCCAGGGATTCTTGGACAAGTGTCAGAGGATGTTGCATACAACAGGGATTCTTGAGTCCAGTGGTGTTTCTTTTACTACATTCCAGTTTTCAAGACCAGCATTCATATGGTGGGAGAGTTCGAGAGGCGTAGGCCTGCAGAGGCAGCACCCCTTACTTGGCAGTAGTTTTCCACTCTCTTTTTAGAGAAGTATGTGCCACAGTCCCGCAGAGAAGAGATGTGTCACCGGTTTGAGTGGCTAGTGCAGGGTGATATGACAGTGACTCAGTATGAGTTGAGGTATACTCAGTTTGCTAGATATTCTACTTGGATGATCCTGACGGATCGGGAGAGGATCGGGAGGTTCATTGATGGCCTCAACTATTCTATTCGTATCTTGATAACTAGGGAGAGAGTATTGGAAGCATCTTTTGAGCAGGTTGTTGATATGGCACACTCTATTGAGGCGGATCGTCGCCGAGAGCGAGAGGAGAGGGAGGCCAAGAGGCCTCGAGGTTCGGGCAGTTATAGTGGTGCTCCATCCAGGGGCCAGTTTCATCAGGGCAGAGGTCGTTCATCTAGACCTCCTCAGTCAGGTCGCCCAGAGCATAGTGGGACTTCTTCCGGCCGTAGCCGTCAGGGTTTTTAGTAGGGCCAGTCTTCACTCAGCGCCCTCCCAGCTTAGAGTTCATCACCTACTTCTTCGGCCCAGGGTTCATCTACGGCGAGGGGTTCCCTTCAGTCCCTTCTCCAGCGCCAGGCAGTTGTTTTAAGTGTGGCGAGTTTGGCCATATTAGGAGGCAGTGCTCTCAACTTTGCAGGGATGGGTCTCAGTAGTAGGGATCAACCTTCCTTTTCTACTCCATCTACTTCAGCACCATCCTAGTCTAGTAGGGGTGGGGGTCAGTCTTCTAGAGGTCGCCCCGGGAGTGAGGAGCGATCGAGTGGTGGTCAGGCACGTTTCTATGCACTTCCAGATAGGAGAGATGTTGTTGCTTCAGATGCAATGATCACAGGTATTATTTCAGTTTGCCACAGAGATGCTTTTGTTTTGTTTGATCCCGGGTCTACATATTTATACGTGTCTTTTTATTTTGCTCATCATTTGGCTACGACCCATGGTAGTCTTGCTTTGCCTATTCATGTATCCACCCCAGTGGGTGATACGATTATTGTGGATCACGTCTATCGATCCTATATTGTTTCTATTGGGGGTCTAGAGACCCCAGTGGATCTGCTATTGTTAGGTATGGTGGATTTCAATGTGATTTTAGGCATGGATTGGCTATCCCCGTGCCATGCTATTTTGGATTGTCATGCCAAGACAGTTACATTGGCTATTCCTGGTATTCCTCATATTGAGTAGAGGGGTTCGACTGATTATGTTCCTAGCTGTGTGATTTCATTCTTGAAGGCACAGAAAATGGTTGAAAAAGGGTATTTATCGTATTTATCATTTGTGAGGGATGTGGGAGCTGAGACTCCTAGTATTGATTCGGTGCCCATTGTGAGGGAATTTCTAGATGTGTTCCCATCAGACCTGTCGGGCATGCCACCAGACAGGGATATCTATTTTGGTATTGATTTGGTGCCGGGCACTTAGCCCATTTATATTCCTCCTTATCGTATGGCACCAGCTGAGTTGAATGAATTGAAAGAACAGCTTTAGGAGCTTTTAGATAAGGGATTCATTCGCCCTAGTGTGTCACCGTGGGGTGCACCAGTATTGTTTGTTAAGAAGAAAAGTGGCTCAATGAGGGTATGCATTGATTATAGACAGCTGAACAAGGTAACAGTGAAGAACAAGTATCCTCTACCGCGCATTGATGATTTATTTGACCAGCTCCAAGAAGCGAGGGTGTTCTCGAAGATTGATCTTCGTTCAGGCTACCACCAACTGAAGATTAGAGATTCTGTTATTATGAAGACAACATTCAAGACGAGATATGGGCACTATAGGTTTCTTGCGATGTCTTTTGGGCTGACCAATGCCTCAGCTGCGTTCATGTACTTGATGAACAGTATGTTCCGGCCATATCTGGATTCCTTCGTGATTGTGTTTATTGATGACATTCTGGTGTACTCTCGTAGCTAGGAGGAGCATGCTCAGCATTTGAGCATTGTGTTGCAGAGGTTAAGGGAGGATAAATTGTATGCGAAGTTCTCCAAGTGCAAGTTTTGGCTCGAATCTGTAGCTTTTCTAGGTCATGTGGTGTCTCGTGATGGTATTCAGGCTGACCCGAAAGAAGATAGAGGTAGTGCAGAGTTATCCTACACCATTCTCAGCTACGGTGATCCGGAGTTTCCTTGGTTTGGCAAGGTATTATCGCCGGTTTGTTCAGGGATTTTCACCCATTGATTCTTCTTTGACAAGATTGACGCAGAAGGGTGCACCATTCGTGTGGTCGGATGAGTGCGAGGAGAGCTTTCAGAAGCTTAAGACAGCTTTGACCACAACTCCAGTGTTAGTCTTGCCTTCAGCTTTAGGTTCATATACCATATATTGTGATGCCTCGAGAGTGGGGATAGGTTGTGTGTTTATGCAGGAGGGTAGAGCTATTGCTTATGCTTCTCGTCAGTTGAAGCCTCATGAGAAGAACTACCATTTTTATGATTTGGAGTTAGCTTCCATAGTTCATGCCTTGAAGATTTAGAGGCACTATTTGTACGGCGTGTCCTGTGAGGTGTATACTGATCATCGTAGTCTCCAGCACTTGTTCAAATAAAAGGATCTCAATTTGAGGTAGTGGAGGTGGCTTGAGTTGCTCAAGGATTATGACATTACTATTCTATATCATCGGGGGAAGGCAAATGTAGTGGCCGATGCTTTGAGCCGAAAGGCGGTTAGTATGGGCAGCTTGGCGTATATTCCAGTTGGGGAGAGACCATTTGCATATGATGTTCAGGCGTTGGCCAATCGACTAGTGAGGTCGAATATTTCAGAGCCCAGCAGGGTGTTGGCTTGCGTTATTTCTCGGTCTTCCTTATCGCATTTGTGAGCGCCAGTACGATGATCCACACTTGCTTGTCCTTAAGGACAGAGTTCAGCATGATGATGCTAGGGATGTTACTATTGATGGTGATGGTGTGTTGAGGATGCAGGGCCAGATATGCGTGCCCAATGTTGATGGCCTTCGTGATTTTATATTGGAAGAGGCCCATAGCTCGTGGTATTCTATCCATCCAGGTGCCGCGAAGATGTATCAAGATTTGAGACAACATTACTGGTGGAGAAGGATGAAGACGAATATTGTGAGTCATGTAGCACGGTGCCTCAACTGTCCGCAGGTCAAGTACGAGCATCAGAGGTCCGGTGGCATGTTTCGGCGTATTGATATTCCCGAGTGGAAATGGGAAAGGATCACTATGTACTTTGTTACTGGACTCCCTCGGATAGCGAGGAAGTTCGATTCAGTTTGGGTGATTGTGGATAGGTTGACCAAGTCAGCTCACTTCATTCCTGTGTGTACTACGTACTCCTTGGAGTGGTTAGCTAAGATATTCATTCATGAGATTATGAGATTGCATAGAGTTCCAGTTTTTATTATATCAGACAGAGGTACTCAGTTTACTTCACAGTTCTGGAGGACATTTCAGCGTGAGTTGGGCTCACAGGTTGAGTTGACTACTGCATTTCATCCTCAGACGGACGGACAGTCCGAGCGTACCATTCAGATCTTGGAGGATATTTGTGCGCTTGCGTTATTGATTTCGATGGTTCATGGGCTGATTATTTACCTTTTGCAGAGTTTGTTTATAACAACAGCTACCAATCCAGTATTCAGATGGCGCTGTATGAGGCCTTATATGGGAGATGGTGTAGGTCTCTAGTTGGTTGGTTTGAGCCCGGTGAGGCTAGGTTGTTGGGGACAGAGTTGGTCCAGGATGCATTGGACAAAGTGAAGGTGATTCAGGAGAGACTTTGCATAGCCCAGTCGCGCCAGAGGAGTTATGCGGACCGGAAGGTCCGGGATGTGTCTTATTCAGTGGGTGAGAAGGTCTTACTGAAGGTTTCACCTATGAAAGGCGTCATGGGATTTGGGAAGAAAGGAAAGCTCAGTCCGAGATTCATTGGCCCTTTTGAGATTCTTAGTAGGATTGGAGATGTGTCCTATATGCTTGCTTTGCCACCCAGTCTATAGGGATTTCATCCGGTGTTTCACGTGTCTATACTCCGGAAGTATGTTTGCGACCCATCGCATGTGTTGGATTTTAGTAGTTCAGCTTGATGATGACTTGACCTATAATGTGGAGCCTATAGCTATATTGGGTCGTCAGGTGCGGAGATTACTGTGCCGGCCCCAGGTGGGCTTAAAAGACCGTCATGGGCCGGTCCTATACAATTAGCCCGTGAGACCGGGACCGCGAAGACCGGGACCGGCTAGCGGTCCCGGGCCGGTCCAGGCGGGCCTGGCGGGCCTTAGCGGTCCTAACGGTAATTTTTTTTAAAAAAAAAAAAATTTTTTTTTAAAAATGGCCCAACGGCCAGATTTTCAAAAATAGCCGTTGGAGCCTCAATTTAGCCATTTTTTGTTTTTAAAATTTAGCCAAATGGTCCCCAAACTTTAATATAACCCCTTTTCCCAATTCTCAACTATAAATACCCCCCATTCTTTCATTTTAACTCACCAATTCATCAATCTATCATAATCTCTCTCAATCTCTCTCAATCTCTCTCAATTGCTTATATTGTTATTCAAATTTTGTGAAATTTTGTGAAGTTGGTGAATTGAAGTATTCAAGTCTTCAACAATTTGCAATTATCAATTTTGAAGAAGTTGTTCATCAATTCGGTAAAGTCGTTCCAACTCTTAATTTTTAATAATATATTTTGTGTGATTTTGTTTGCATAATTATAATTAAAATGGCATTTTCATTGAAAAAAATATTTAGTGCTAAGGGAAAAGCTAAAATGGGTGAAAGTAGTCGTCAACCAACTAACCTTCCCCCCCCCCCCCCCGGTTCCCCGACCTACCCGTCCTAGTGGTCCAATTATTCTTGATAGTGATAATCCCTGTTTTCAATTTAGCGATACTGAATTTTGTCATAATATTTCACGAGAAGATCAACTAGATAATGAAATTATGACTGCTCTTTATCCTAATTTACAAGTTCATAGGCAATTGGATTTTGATGAAACCCAACAGGATTTTGATGAAACTCAACAGGATGTAGATGAAACCCAACCGGATTTAGATGACACACCTACTAGTCCGGCTAATAACCCAACTGATGCACCACAACACCCACCTGTACAAACACCTACTTTTAATAGACAATCTTCTAAACGCGAAGTAGACTTAGGGAGTATTACAAAAAATGTGATGAATATGGCCTTAGAGAAAGAAAGGTTCCTAAACCTTGCCCCACTAGGTGGAATTATATGTACGAAAGTTTAGTAGTTGCTTACGAATATAGGAACCCTATTAATGCAACATTCAATGCTCGGGTTGGGGGTGTGGATGATGATGAAATGCTTACAACCCAAGATTGGACTAATGTTAAAACTCTTATAGATTTTTTAGAACATTTTCACGCTGCTACAAATGTATTTTCCGGACAATATTATCCAACTATTTCTAATTGTTTAGTTTATATTGCAGCATTATGTGCATTATTTGTAGATTATAACGAGGGTGGGCCTATTTATGAACTTGCTATAAATGCAATGAAAGAAAAATTTAAAAAATATTTTTTCCCTATCCCTCCTATTTATGGTGTAGCAGCAATTTTAAACCCTACAATGAAATTATGAGGTCCTCATTTTTGGTATACAAATATTTATAACGCTTTAGATCTTACAGTAGAAGAACGTGCTACTATTGCAGATGCAAAAGCATCAATTAAAATTAATACTCAAACAATTTATAATGCATACCAACAAGCCTTACAAAATTCTAGGCCAAATGTTTCAACCCCTACTTCGTCTACTTCACAGTCGTCCAAAAGAGTCGCGGGCTTGAAGGCACTTAAATCTTGGACGGAGTTTAGGGGTTCTCAAGGAGATAATTTTGATGAATCTTCCCAACTAAATGAGCTTCAAGTTTATTTGTCGCAGGGACTAGAGAAGGATAATCCAGACGGGAGTTTTGAGCTTTTGGAATGGTGGAAGTTACGGGAAAAACATTTTCCTGTTCTTGCAAGTATGGCTCGCGATATATTATCTATTCAAGCTTCAACAGTTGCATCAGAGAGCGCCTTCAGTCAAGCAAGACTTCAAATAGGAGATCATAGAGCATCTATGAGGGAGAGCTTGGAGAAGTTAGTGCTATTTAGAGATTGGATCCGCTCGGAAAGAAGAAACTTTGGACTTGCAGAATCACAACCAGATGTGGATGAAGCTTACGAAGAAATGATTGCAGAACTTGTAGAGGATGCTGCTTCGCCGGGAAGTGGTGATGAACAAGCTTCTTTTCCACCACCTCCAACGGAACCTCCTCCAAATCTTGAAGGATTTATGAGATTTGTTAGAGATATGTAGATTGTGTTGTAAATTGTACTTTGGCACATCTTATTTAGTTTTTTTTCTTTTAATGGTGGTATTAGTACCTTGTTGTGCTCATTCCATTGGGGGGAAGAAGACTAATAAAGATATGTCATTTTTAGTAATAAAAATTATTACACAATTGTTTGATTTATATCTTAATACATAATATATATCTATTTAATACATATACATATAATATATATACTTAACACATATATATAACTTAACTTATATATATATATATATATATATATATATATATATATATATATATATATATATATATATATATATATATATATATATATATATATATATATATATATATATATATATATATATATATATATATATATATATATATATATATATATATATATATATATATATATATATATATATATATATATATATATATATATATATATATATATATATATATATATATATATATATATATATATATATATATATATATATATATATATATATATATATATATATATATATATATATATATATATATATATATATATATATATATATATATATATATATATATATATATATATATATATATATATATATATATATATATATATATATATATATATATATATATATATATATATATATATATATATATATATATATATATATATATATATATATATATATATATATATATATATATATATATATATATATATATATATATATATATATATATATATATATATATATATATATATATATATATATATATATATATATATATATATATATATATATATATATATATATATATATATATAAGTCAATGCTATTTAGAGATTGGATCCGCTCGTAAAGAAGAAACTTTGGACTTGCAGAATCACAACCGGATGTGGATGAAGCTTACGAAGAAATGATTGCAGAACTTGCAGAGGATGCTGCTTCGTCGGGAAGTGGTGATGAACAAGCTTCTTTTCCACCACCGCCAACGGAACCTCCTCCAAATCTTGAAGGATTTATGAGATTTGTTAGAGATATGTAGATTGTGTTGTAAATTGTACTTTGGCACATCTTATTTAGTTTTTTTTCTTTTAATGGTGGTATTAGTACCTTGTTGTGCTCATTCCATTGGGGGGAAGAAGACTAATAAAGATATGTCATTTTTAGTAATAAAAATTATTACACAATTGTTTGATTTATATCTTAATACATAATATATATCTATTTAATACATATACATATAATATATATACTTAACACATATATATAACTTAACTTATATATATTGATTGGTCAGGCTGGCCTAGCAATGTGCTGGGCGCCATCACGACCGGATTTGGGGTCGTGACAAATATATGTATACATAATATATATATACTTAACATATAAATATATATATATACTTAACTTATATATATACTTAACTTATATAAACTTAATATATATATATATACTTAATACAAATATATATATAACTTAACTTATATATATATACTTAACATATATAAACTTAACTATAACTTAACATATATACTTAACTTATATAAACTTAATATATATATATATATATATATATACTTAACATATATAAACTTAAGAAGGTCTTTCCAAAGGTTTATCATATGAAAGGCGTCATACGATTTGGGAAAAAAGGAAGGCTTAGTCCGAGATTCATTGGCCCTTTTGAGATTCTCAGGAGGATTGGAGAGGTGGCTTATATGCTTGCTTTGCCACCCAGTCTAGCGGGAGTTCATCCGGTGTTTCACGTGTCTATGCTCCAGAAGTATGTTGGCGACCCATCGCATGTGTCGGATTACAGTACAGTTCAGCTTGATGAGGACTTGATCCTATAATGTGGAGCCTATAACTATATTGGGTCGTCAGGTGCGGAGATTGAGGTATAAGGATATTGAATCAGTGAAGGTTCAGTGGAGAGGTCGGCCCGTGGATGAGGCCCCAGCACATTGCTAAGCCAGCCTGACCAATTAATAACAATAACGGAGCTAGAAGCTCTCTTTAACCCATTTAAGCAAATTAATTCAAGAAATAACAGCGATACATGTAACGAAAACGGGGAACCAAGTCCCATAATACATCAACTCCCATAGACCAAGGGTCAAGAGTCATGAGCCTCTACTGAACATGAGTGTATAAAGGTTTACAAAATACCAAGTGCGGAAAGAAATGTCAATACAAAATCAAAAGACAGTGGGAAGGAATATCGGGTCCTGCGGACTCTGCAGCTACCTCGTATATCCCACAGATGTCGCCTCGCACGGCTACCGGATCACCGCCGAGAGGTACTGGATCCGCACACAAGGTGCGAGGGAGTAAAATGAGTACCGCCGGACTCGGTGGTAATAAACAAGGGTAAGACAGACGCAGATAAGAAATCCGCAATAAAGCACTATGTAAAGCTATAATCAGCTACCCTGTCATAGAATCAATATTCCCCGTACCTGTACCAACAAATACCAATAAATAGCATAACAGCTAGCAGATGTAGCTAAATGCAATGCAATGCATGATATGACCGCTACGGTGTGTAGCCCGACTCCAATTTTGGGTACCCGTGCTCACTGTGGGGGTTCAGACTCCGGAGGGGCTCCTACAGCCCAAGCACATCTCATAGAGATATTCCTGCGGCGTGCAGTCCGATCCAACATATATCCTGCTGCGGCGCGCAGCCCGATCCACTACTAGTCAGCTAATATGCAGATACAGCCTCGCAAGCTCAAAAATAGTTTTTGAAAACTCTTTTATCATTTTTCAGTTGGAAAACAGTAATATCAAGTTCCAGAGATTGGAATTGGCATGATAACAAAAATATCTGCGGACTAGTAGTAAACTAGCATGTCTATATGATAAGACAATGATAACGATCCTCGCGGGATCCAATAATTGGCTCACGGCCCACAAGTATACTCAACCGCCCAAGAAGGGGGTTCAACGGCTCAAGAGTGGCCAATATCACAATATATAGTATGCAACCATCCGAGAAGGAGGTTCGACGGCTCAAGAATAGCCTATAATACAGTATCAACAGGTTGGACTAATATGTAGTCTCCAGTTCATAATCGACCCCGCACTCTCAAGAGTGTGCGTGTCTCGCCGCTATACAGCGTCACAAAGTGGTATACCGGGGTTTCGAACCCGCTGGTCATCACCCACATCTATTACTCACCTCAATACGGCGCGACGACTACTCCGCAATGCCCTTGCCACGAGAATCAAGCTCCGCACGTGTAGAATCTGCTCAAATACAGTAGAAATACAACAAATTAGGCCAATGGGACTACACCCAATCAATACAACTCAATTTACATCACAATTCCCAAAGTTGTCAAAACCCGACTTTCGGTACGCTTATCCAAAAATCACGAAAGTCACATATTCGGAACCCTCATCTCAATACGAGTCTAAGCATATCAATTTTACCAAATTCGGACTCCATTTGCCCATTCAAAACCTTGATTTTCTAAAGTTCAAGCCTAGGGCTAAATCCTCCATAAATTACCCCAAATTCCTCCATTTTCATGATATAATTGCATAATATTACCAATACTAATCATAGTTTAAGTCCATAGATGATTACCTGATGATTTCCCTTGAATTTCTCTTCAAAATCGCCCAAATCGCCTCTAAAGCCGAGACCCAAAAATGTGTGAAATGTTCTGAAATTTTTCTAACTTCTGATACACTTACTTACAGCGATTTTCGCTTCTGCGGAACATTTTCCGCTTCTACGCTCCCGTATCCGCGACCAAAGGGTCGCTTCAGCGGTTCCAGGCCTAGCCGGCCATTTCCGCTTCTGCGAACAAAGGGCCGCTTAAGCGGACCCGCTTCTGCGAAGAAGCTTCCGCTTCTGCGGACACGTCCGCCTCTGCGCACCACTGACCGCTTCTGCGGTCTCGCCCAAACGTAAAAATGTCCGCTTCTGCGGACCATGCCCAATTTCTCTAGTCCGCTTCTGCGATCACAGGCTCGCACCAGCGACCCCGCTTCAGCGGAAATGCTTCCGCTTCTGCGACGCCACCCGCTCCTGCGCACCTCGTCCGCTTCTGCGGACTCGCTCCTGCGTCCAAAATTCCGCAGGAGCGGAAACAACAGAACCAGAACACAAGTCTGCAATTTTCCACATTTTTCTCCCGTTTAACCATCCGAAAACACCCCGAGGCCCCCGGGACCTCATTCAAACATACCAACACATCTTAATACCTTATTCGAACTTGCTCAAATCCTCAAAACACGTCTAGCAACATCAAAACCCATAATTCGCATCGAATTCAAGCCTAAATTCCTTAAAACATTCCAAATTACACATTCAATCAAAAACCCGACCAAACGACGTCCGAATGACCTGAAATTTTGCAGGCACATCCAAAATCACCTAACGGAGCTACTGCAACTGTCGGAATTCCATTCCGACTCCCGGATCAAAATCTCACCTACCGTTCGGATTTCGCCAAAATTCAACCTTAGCCAATTCAAGCCTATTTCTACACCGGGTCTCCAAATTCAATTCCGATCGCTCCCTTAAGTCACAAATCACCTCTCGGAACTAACCGAATCATCAGAATCCGATTCCGAGCCCTCTAACCAAATAGTCAACTTCGGGTTGACTTTCCTTATTCAAGTCTCCTTCAAAAAGACTATATGCCTCATTTTCAATCTAATTCACTCCTAACTCACCCGATAGACTCTAACACCGATATAAAATCATAAAACATGCATTTACAACATAACGGGGTGGTAATTCCCGTGACGACGGGCCGGGTCGTCACATTCTCCCCCTCTTAAGCAAACGCTCGTCCTCGAGCGGGTCAAGAAACATACCCGAAGTCTCAAACAAATAAGGATATCTGCTCCGCATCTCCTGCTCAACCTCCCAAGTAGCCTCCTCCACGGGTCGACCTCTCCACTGAACCTTAACCGATGCAATCTCCTTGGACCTCAATTTTCTCACCTGACGACCCAAAATAGCAATAGGCTCCACATCGTAGGATAGATCACCATCAAGCTGAATGGTGCTGAAATCTAATACATGAGACGGATCTCCAATGTACTTCCGGAGCATAGACACATGGAATACTGGATGAACGCTGGATAATCTGGGCGGCAAGGCCAACTCATATGCCACCTCTCCAACTCTCCTAAGTATCTCAAAAGGACCAATGTACCCGGGACTCAACTTTCCTTTCTTCCCAAACCTTATGACACCCCTCATAGGTGAAACCTTCAACAATACTCTATCACCAACCATGAAAGACAACTCTCGAACTCTACGGTCCGCATAACGCTTCCGACGAGACTGTGCTGTACGAAGCCTCTCCTGGATCAACTTTGCTCTATCCGGAGCATCCTGGACTAACTCAGTCCCTATCAATCTATCCTCACCAGGCTCAAACCATCCCACGGGGAATCTACACTGTCTGCTATACAATGCCTCATACGGGGCCATCCGAATACTCGACTGATAACTGTTGTTGTAGGCAAACTCGGCAAGTGGTAGGAACTCATCCCACGAACCACCAAAGTCAATCACACAGGCTCGCAACATATCCTCCAAGATCTGAATAGTACGCTCAGACTGTCCGTCTGTCTGGGGGTGAAATGCCGTACTCAACTCAACCCGCGTACCCATCTCTCGCTGAAATGCTCTCCAAAACTGAGAAGTGAACTGAGTACCCCTGTCGGATATGATAGACACTGGAACTCCATGCAACCGAACAATCTCTCGAATAAAGATCGCCGCCAACCGCTCCGATGAGTAGGTAGTACTAACTGGAATGAAGTGAGCTGACTTGGTCAGTCTATCCACAATCACCCATACAGAATCAAACTTCCTCGCCGTTCGAGGAAGTCCAGTAACAAAGTCCATAGTGATCCTCTCCCATTTCCACTCAGGAATATCAATGCGCTGAAATACACCACCGGGCCTCTGATGCTCGTACTTAACCTGCTGACAGTTGAGGCACCGTGCTACATGTCCGACAATGTCCATTTTCATCTTTCTCCACCAATAGTGCTGTTTCAAATCTTGATACATCTTAGCGGCTCCTGGATGGATAGAATACCGCGAGCTATGGGCCTCTTCCAGAATCAACTCACGAAGGCCATCAACATTGGGCACACATATCCGGCCCCGCATCCTCAATACGCCGTCACTATCAATGGTGACATCTCTAGCATCATCATGCTGAACTCTGTCCCTCAGGACAGCCAAATGTGGATCATCATACTGGCGCTCACGAATACGATCATATAGAGATGACCGAGATACAACACAAGCCAATACCCTGCCGGGCTCCGAAATATCTAACCTCACTAGCCGATTGGCTAGCACCTGAACATCATAAGCAAATGGCCTCTCCTCAGCTGGAATATATGCCAAGCTCCCCATACTGACCGCCTTCCGGCTCAAAGCATCGGCCACCACATTGGCCTTACCCGGATGATATAATATAGTAATGTCATAGTCCTTCAGCAACTCTAGCCATCTCCGCTGTCTCAAATTAAGGTCTTTCTGTTTGAACAAGTGCTGGAGACTACGATGGTCGGTATACACCTCACAAGACACACCGTACAAGTAGTGCCTCCAAATCTTCAATGCATGAACAATGGCGGCTAGCTCCAAGTCATGAACAGGATAGTTCTTCTCATGCGGCTTCAACTGCCGAGAAGCATAAGCAATTACCTTTCCTTCCTGCATCAACACACAACCTATCCCCACTCTCGAGGCATCACAATAAACGGTATATGAACCTCAAGCTGATGGCAATACTAACACTGGAGCTGTGGTCAAAGCTGTCTTGAGCTTCTGAAAGCTCTCCTCGCACTCATCCGACCACACGAATGGTGCACCCTTCTGGGTCAATTTAGTCAATGAAGAAGCAATGGATGAAAATCCCCGAACGAACCGGCGATAATACCCCGCCAAGCCAAGAAAACCCCTGATCGCTGTAGCTGAGGACGGTCTAGGCCAACTCTGCACCGCCTCTATCTTTTTCTGATCAACCCGAATACCATCACGAGACACCACATGTCCCAGAAATGCTACGGACTCGAGCCAAAACTCGCACTTGGAGAATTTAGCATATAGCTTCTCCTCCCTCAATCTCTGCAACACAGTACTCAAATGCTGAGCATGCTCCTCCTGGCTACGGGAGTAGACTAGAATGTCATCAATGAACACAATCACAAATGAATCCAAATAAGGCCCGAACACACTGTTCATCAGATGCATAAATGCTGCTGGGGCATTGGTCGGCCCAAACGACATCACAAGGAACTCATAATGACCATATCGGGTCCAGAATGCAGTCTTCATAATGTCAGACTCTCTAATCTTCAGCTGATGGTAGCCTGAACGAAGATCGATCTTAGAAAACACCCTCGCACCCTGTAACTGATCAAACAAATCATCTATGCGCGGTAGAGGGTACTTGTTCTTCACCGTCACTTTGTTCAATTGCCTATAATCAATACACATTCGCATGGAACCATCTTTCTTTTTAACAAATAATACCGGTGCACCCCACGGAGACACACTAGGGCGGATGAAACCCTTATCCGGAAGCTCTTGAAGTTGCTCTTTCAGTTCTTTCAACTCGGCTGGTGCCATTCGATAAGGAGGAATGGATATGGGCTGAGTGCCCGGCACCAAGTCAATGCCAAAATCAATATCCCTGTCCGGCGGCATGCCCGGCAGGTCCGAGGGGAATACATCTGGGAAGTCCCTCACAACAGGTACAGAATCAATGCTAGGAGACTCAGGCTCCCACATCTCTCACAAAAGCTAAGTACGATAAACACCCTTTTTCAACCATCTTCCGAGCTTTTAGGAACGAAATAACACGGCTAGGGACGAAATCGGTCGAACCCCGCCACTCAATCTGAGAAATACCAGGAATGGCCAACGTAACTGTCTTAGCATGACAGTCCAATATAGCATGGTACGGAGACAACCAGTCCATACCCAATATAATATCAAAGTCCACCATCCCCAACAATAACAAATCTGCCTGGGTCTCCGGACCCCCAATAGATATAACACAGGATCTATAGACATGATCCACAACAATCGTATCACCCACGGGGGTGGATACATGAACAGGTAAATCAAGACTACCACGAGTCGCACCCAAGTGATGTGCAAAATAAGAGGACACGTAAGAATATGTGGACCCTGGATCAAATAGAATAGAGGCATCTCTGTGACAGACAGAAATGATACCTGTAATCACAGCATCGGAGGCAACTGCATCACGCCTGTCAGGAAGTGCATAGAACCGTGCCTGGCCTCCACCGGATCTCTCCTCGCCCCTGGGGCGTCCACGAGAAGACTGACCTCCACCTCTACTAGACTGAGATGGTGCTGAAGAGGAGGGCTGATCCCTCTGCCGAGTCCTGCCCCTACGTAGTCGAGGGCAATGTCTCCTCATGTGGCCAAACTCACCACACTCATAACATGCACCTGGTGCTGGAGAAGTAGGTGCTGCACTCTGGGCTGGGAGGGCACCAAGCGATGACTGACCCTGCTGAAACCCCTGTCGACCACGACCATAAGAACCTCCGCTCTGCTCTGGGCGGCCCGAATGAGAAGGTCTAGATGAGCGACCTCTGCTCTGCTGGGAATGCCCTCTAGATGGAGCACCACTGAAACTGCCAGAACCACGAGGCCTCTTGGCCTCCCGCTCCTCTCTCTCTCGGCGACGATCCGCCTCAATGGAGCATGCCATATCAGCAACCTGCTCAAACGATGATGACAGAACTCGCTCGCTGGTCATAAGAATACGGATAGAGTAGTTGAGGCCATCAATGAACCTCCTGATCCTCTCCCTCTCAGTGGGGATCATCCATGTGGCATGCCTAGCCAACTGAGTGAATCTAAGCTCATACTGAGTCACAGACATGTCGCCCTGAATCAACCACTCGAACCGGCGACGTAGCTCCTCGCGACGAGACCGAGGTACATATTTCTCTAGAAAGAGAGTAGAGAACTGCTGCCATGTGAGAGGTGTTGCTCTTGCAAGCCTACGCCTCTCAAACTCCTCCCACCAATCAAATGCGGGACCGGTGAACTGAAATGTAGTAAATGAAACTCCGCTGGACTCAAGAATACCAGCCGTACGCAGCATCTTCTGACACTTATCCAAGAAACCCTGAGCATTCTCGCCCTCATTACCACAAAAATAGGGTGGCTGGAGTCTACCAAATCTCTCTAGACGACGCTGCTCGTCGGCGGGCATAACATGAACCATATGCTCTGGAGCCTGTACAAATGGAATAACTAGAGCGACTACCTGAGCGGGGACCGCCTCGGCGTCTGATGTCCCTGAACCACCTGCTCATGTGTGCGAGCTGTAGGGGTCTACTGACCACCCCCTGTCTGGGATGTCGCTGCAGTAGCGGTAGCCAATACTACCTGAGCCAATCCGGAACACACCGATAATATCTGGGCCAGAGTCTTCTGAAGACCAGGAATAGCAATAGATATAGTTTGGCCCTGAACTGGGGCTGCTGGAGCATCAACCACTGGGGGCTGCTCCTGAACTAGCACAACAGGTGGGTCAGCTGGCACTGCCTCGACCGCCCTACCTCTAACTCTAGCACGACCGCGCCCACGGCCTCTAACAGGTGGCAATGGAGGTCGTCCACCTCGTCCCGATGCTCGCGTTCTCGCCATCTGCGAGAGAATAGAATATAGAAGTTCAGTTCTCAGAACAACAAGATCGCACGACAGAGTTCAAGAAAAGTGAAGTTTTCCTAAAGGTTCGCAGCCTCCCGAGGATAAGTACAGGCGTCCCCGTACCGATCCACAAGACTCTACTAACCGGCTCAAGACTCATGAGGCCTAGTAAACCTAGGCTTTGATACCAACTTGTCACGACCCCAAATCCGGTCGTGATGGCGCCCAGCACATTGCTAAGCCAGCCTGACCAATTAATAACAATAACGGAGCTAGAAGCTCTCTTTAACCCATTTAAGCAAATTAATTCAAGAAATAACAGCGATACATGTAACGAAAACGGGGAACCAAGTCCCATAATACATCAACTCCCATAGACCAAGGGTCAAGAGTCGTGAGCCTTCTACCGAACATGAGTGTATAAAGGTTTACAAAATACCAAGTGCGGAAAGAAATGTCAATACAAAATCAAAGACAGTGGGAAGGAATATCGGGTCCTGCGGACTCTCCAAGCTACCTCGTATATCCCACAGATGTCGCCTCGCACGGCCTACCGGATCACCGCCGAGAGGTACCTCTGGATCCGCACACAAGGTGCGGGGAGTAAAATGAGTACCGCCGGACCCGAGTGGTAATAAACAAGGGTAAGACAACGCAGATAAGAAATCCGCAATAAAGCACTATGTAAAGCTATAATCGGCTACCCTGTCATAGAATCAATATTCACTGTACCTGTACCAACAAATACCAATAAATAGCATAACAGCTAGCGGATGTAGCTAAATGCAATGCAATGCATGATATGACCGCTACGGCGTGTAGCCCGACTCCAATTTTGGGTACCCGTGCTCACTGTGGGGGTTCAGACTCCGGAGGGGCTCCTACAGCCCAAGCACATCTCATAGAGATATTCCTGCGGCGTGCAGTCCGATCCAACATATATCCTGCTGCGGCGTGCAGCCCGATCCACTACTAGTCAGCTAATATGCAGATACAGCCTCGCAGGCCCAAAAATAGTTTTTGAAAACTCTTTTATCATTTTTCGGTTGGAAAACAGTAATATCAAGTTCCAGAGATTGGAATTAGCATAATAACAAAAATAGCTGCGGACTAGTAGTAAACTAGCATGTCTATATGATAAGACAATGATAACGATCCTCGCGGGATCCAATAACTGGCTCACGGCCCACATGTATACTCAACCGCCCAAGAAGGGGGTTCCTCGGCTCAAGAGTGGCCATTATCACAATATATATATATATGCAACCATCCGAGAAGGAGGTTCGACGGCTCAAGAATAGCCTATAATACAGTATCAACAGGTTGGACTAATATGTAGTCTCCAGTTCATAATCGACCCCGCACTCTCAAGAGTGTGCGTGTCTCGCCGCTATACAACGTCACAAAGTGGTATACCGGGGTTTCGAACCCGCTGGTCATCACCCACATCTATTACTCACCTCAATACGGCGCGACGACTACTCCGCAATGCCCTTGCCACGAGAATCAAGCTCCGCACGTGTAGAATCTAATCAAATACAGTAGAAACACAACAAATTAGGCCAATGGGACGACACCCAATCATTATAACTCAATTTACATCAAAATTCCCAAAGTTGTCAAAACCCGACTTTCGGTACGCTTATCGAAAAATCACGAAAGTCACATATTCGGAACTCTCATCTCAATACGAGTCTAAGCATATCAATTTTACCAAATTCGGACTCCATTTGCCCATTCAAAACCTTGATTTTCTAAAGTTCAAGCCTAGGGCTAAATCCTCCATAAATTACCCCAAATTCCTCCATTTTCATGATATAATTGCATAATATTACCAATACTAATCATAGTTTAAGTCCATAGATGATTACCTGATGATTTCCCTTGAATTTCTCTTCAAAATCGCCCAAATCGCCTCTAAAGCCGAGACCCAAAATGTGTGAAATGTTCTGAAATTTTTCTAACTTCTGATACACTTACTTACAGCGATTTTCGCTTCTGCGGAACATTTTCCGCTTCTACGCTCCCGTATCCGCGACCAAAGGGTCGCTTCAGCGGTTCCAGGCCTAGCCGGCCATTTCCGCTTCTGCGAACAAAGGGCCGCTTAAGCGGACCCGCTTCTGCGAAGAAGCTTCCGCTTCTGCGGACACGTCCGCCTCTGCGCACCACTGACCGCTTCTGCGGTCTCGCCCAAACGTAAAAATGTCCGCTTCTGCGGACCATGCCCAATTTCTCAAGTCCGCTTCTGCGATCACAGGCTCGCACCAGCGACCCCGCTTCAGCGGAAATTCTTCCGCTTCTGCGAAACCACCCGCTCCTGCGCACCTCGTCCGCTTCTGCGGACTCGCTCCTGCGTCCAAAATTCCGCAGGAGCGGAAACAACAGAAGCAGGATCCCAACCTGCAATTTTTCCACAATTTTCTCCCGTTTAACCATCCGAAAACACCCCGAGGCCCCCGGGACCTCATCCAAACATACCAACACATCTTAATACCTTATTCGAACTTGCTCAAATCCTCAAAACACGTCTAGCAACATCAAAACCCATAATTCGCATCGAATTCAAGCCTAAATTCCTTAAAACATTCCAAATTACACATTCAATCAAAAACCCGACCAAACGACGTCCGAATGACCTGAAATTTTGCAGGCACATCCAAAATCACCTAACGGAGCTACTGCAACTGTCGGAATTCCATTCCGACTCCCGGATCAAAATCTCACCTACCGTTCGGATTTCGCCAAAATTCAACCTTAGCCAATTCAAGCCTATTTCTACACCGGGTCTCCAAATTCAATTCCGATCGCTCCCTTAAGTCACAAATCACCTCCCGGAACTAACCGAATCATCAGAATCCGATTCCGAGCCCTCTAACCAAATAGTCAACTCCGGGTTGACTTTCCTTATTCAAGTCTCCTTCAAAAAGACTATATGCCTCATTTTCAATCCAATTCACTCCTAACTCATCCGATAGACTCTAACACTGATATAAAATCATAAAACATGCATTTACAACATAACGGGGTGGTAATTCCCGTGACGACGGGTCAGTGGAGAGGTCGACCCGTGGAGAAGGCCACTTGGGAGATCGAGCAGGAGATGCAAAGCAGATATCCTCACTTATTTGAGTCTCCATGTATGTTTCTTGACCCGCTCGAGGGAGAGAGTTTGCTTAAGTTGGGGAGAATGTGATGACCTGGCACGTCGTCACGAGAGTTACCGCCCCGTTATCCCCTCGTTATGTTGTTTCATGTTTCTATATCTGTATTAGAGTCTATCGGGTGAATTTGAATTGATTCTGGTTGAAAATAGGGTATTTAGCCTTTTAGAATGAAGCATGTTTCAGAAAAGTCAAAGTGAAGTTGACTATGTGGTTAGAGGGATCGGGTGTGGATTTTGGTGGTTCGGATAGCTTCGGGAGGTGATTTGTGCCTTAGGAGAGCAATCGGAATTGAATTTGGAGGTCGGGTGTAGAAATAGACTTGAATTGGCTAAGTTGGAATTTTGGCGGAATCCGGTCGATAGGTGAGATTTTGATCCGGGCGTCGGAATGGAATTACGACAGTTACAGTAGCTTTTTTAGGTGATATTGGATATGTCTGCAAATTTTCAGGTCATTCGGACATCATTTGGTCGATTTTTTTATGCAATATAGGTTTTGGAAGTTTTTGTTGAAACTTAGAATCCGCCTTGATTTGATGATTTTTAGGTTTAATGATGTATTTTTATTATTCGAACAAGTTCGTATCATGAATAGGGATAGGTTGGTGGTTCTAGTTGAGCTTTCGGGGGCCTCAGGGATGATTCCGGGGGTCAAACGGACCATTTTGTGTTGAAGATCACAACTGAATTGCTGTCATAAAAGTTGCTGACTTTTGCTCCATGCGATCGCAAGGGTTGTGATGCGATCGCATAGAAGGTTTGGAGGAGGCTTAGTTTTTGTTCAGTGCGATCGCGGTCTGGGTGTATGCGATCGCATAGTTGGTGAAGTTAGTGCTCTGCGATCGCAGGAGGAGCTATGCGATCTCATAGTGTTTTGGCAAGGGGTCCCAGTGGAGTTTTGTGATATGCGATTGCGGGGCATGTATTGCGATCGCATAGGTCATTTTGAGAGGCTGGAAATGTTTGTTCTATGCGATCGCAGGGAAAGTGATGTGATTGCATAGTGTAAATTAAATGGTCGGGCAGAACAGTTATATTACATATCAGATGCGAGGGTTTCATAATTTCACCATTTTTGAGCAAGTTTTGAAGCTAGTGGACGAGGGATTAAGACATTGCCACCTAGATTCCGATTTGAGGTAAGTTTTATGGTCTAATTACGTAATTTTATCCTAGAATCTTCATCTATATCACTGAAAATTGGAGGAAATAAGGTGTAAATTGGGGTTTTGCTTGAAGCCTAAGAAAAATAGAAAATTGATGATTTGAAGGGGCAAATGAACTCCGATTTTGATAAATTTTATATGTATGGACTCGTGGCGAGACGAGAATTCTGAAAATATGGATTCATAATTTTTTGAGAAGCGGGCCCGGAGCTCGGGTTTTGGCAACTTCGTATTTTTTGGTGTAATTCGAGTTATTTCGATTGGGTTATGTTTCTTTAGCCTATTTTGATGTATTCCTATTGGTTTTGATCAGATTCTGCACCCGTGGAGGTTGATTCTTTTGGCAAGGGCATTGCGGACTAGTGTTTGAGCCGGTTCGAGGTGAGTAATGGGTATTGATGATGACCTGAGGGTTTGAAACCCCGGTATATCACTATGTGACGTTGTATTGAGGCGAGACACATACTCTACTGTGAGTGCGGGGTCGATTGTGATTGGGGACTATGGCTTAGTCTGAGTGTATAGTATTATACTGTGTTGTTGGCTATAAATGAGCCGGTAAACCTCCTACTTGGATGGTTGTGGATATATTTGGGCCGTGAGCTAGTTATCTTGATCCCGTGAGGATCATTATCATTGCTTCTATGATTATAGCATGTTATTATGATATCAATCGTGAGTTAAACACTGTCAAAAATAATTTTCTAAACTCTGGTATTCCTGAACATTGGTTTCTACTATTACAGATAAAAAGGATTTCAAAATGATATTTACTGTGCCTGTTAGGCTTGCATTGCATGTAGCTGGACTGGTAGTGGATCAGGCTGCGCGCCGCAACATATCACTGATATTGCGCTTGGGCTATAGGAGCCCCTCCGGAGTCTGAACCCCCACAGTGAGCACGGGTACCCAAATGGATCGGGCTACGCGCCGTAGGGGTCATATTCATGCATCTGCATTGCATTTAGACATATCTGTTGTACTATTTTAGCTGTTAATGCCTTATCTGAGATTTATATTGTTCAATATGGTAAAAGAAGTCTTATATAGCTTTGCTGAGTGGTTTATTGGGTATTTTTACCTTCAATGTTTTTATCTGTGCTTATTATCACTAAGTTGGAAGTACTCACACTACTCCCTGCACCTTGTGTGCAGATCCAAGTACTTCACAGCAGGGTTGACTTCCCAACTGCTCCAGAGCTCATTATGGATTGTCGAGGTAGCTGATTGGCGTCCGCAGGACCCGACCTTCCTTGTTATATTTTCTTGATTTTCCGCATTTTGTCAAACACTTCTGTATTTAGTACTATTATGACACTCTTGGTAGAGGCTCCTAACTCGTGACCCCGGATTCTGTGGGGAGTATTGTATTATTTTGGGATATTTTCACAGTTTATGCCAGACTTTTGTACTTTTCTTATCTCTGTTAATGCTTTAAAAGGTAAAGTTAGGGCTGGTAGCTCTGTATTTTGAAAGGTTGGTCAGGCTGGCCTAGGAATGTGCTGGGCGCCATCACGATGGGGTTTTGGGGTCGTGATATTCATGAAGGAAAGGCAATATTGTGGACCTCTATGTTAGAGTAAGTGAGTAAATTGTGAATAATGCATGATACTTATGTGTCAAATCTTGAGTGAAGATTTTACGCTTTGTGCTTAGTCTTTTAAATATTCTTGATGTGATGAATTAGAGGACTGTTTAAAAAGGTCGTGTCTATAAAAGTGTAGTTTGATTGTTCGAGGACGAGCAATGGTTTAAGTGTAGTTTGATTGCTCGAGGACGAGCAATGGTTTAAGTGGGATGTTGATGACTGGCTATATTTATGTATTTTAGTCGCTTATTACACTCCAATTTACTGCACTTTAATTGAGTTTGAGCTTTAATCGCTAGTGTTTTGCACTAATTATGTATTTTATGCCTTGTAGGAATGATTTCGTGCTATGTAGATATGATGAAATGAATTCAAGTGATTTGGAGATTTAAAGTCTGAGTAAAAGCCCAAGGAATCAAGCCGGGATCGTGTTCGGGGATCAACGGATGATGGTTAAGAACGAAACGAAGAATCGAGCGGGCATACGGAACATTGTCTAGTAAAATGCACATAACTTTTCACTCGGAACTTCATTTGGGCTCTACAATATATCGTTAGAAAACTATTTGAAAGGGCTACAACTTTCATGTTTTGCATTTCTGCGAATTCGCACTATTGCGCCGCACAGTGCTCCGCATCTATGCACTTTTCCAACAGTCTCAAAAAATAGCTCTCTGAACTTCCCCACTGTCGCGCCGCACAATGCGCCGCCTCGTGCGGCACGCGTGTGCAAATTTTACAGAGCCAGAGTCCTATTTCCCGCAGAAAAAGGTGTTTTGTCTGGGCCCGACTCTACTTGGTATAAATACATGTAAAAATGCTATTTTGAAGGAGAGGGGACATACTTTTGACATAATTTAGACCTAAGGAGGCTAAGGAGACCGGAGATTCGACCTAAGGAGGCAAGAACACATTGGGAGCAAGGCGGAGAATTCTTCCACGAGTTTTTCACTTCCTTCTTCCTATTTCCATTATTGGTTATGCATTCTAGTTTTGTATATTTGCGTACTTTTATGAATAGCTAATTTATTATCTAGGATTTGATGGAACCTTTTGGAAGATAAATTCTTGTTATGTTTTTATACAATTGAGCCGTTGGATTTCTCTACTTGTTCAACTATGTATTTGTTGTTGTTGATTGAATGGCCATCAATTAACTGTGCCTATTTTGTGTATACTGCTTCTCGAGAGAGTATATATTTCAGTAGTAGTTGAACAACATCTATATATTTGGGTAGTAGTTGAACAACATCACTCCTAACGTATGTGAGAGATCAATACGGAGGGCTTAAAGGCAGAATTAGAGATAACAAAACCTTGTTGTGATCGTAGTGAGGGGTGAATTAAATACCAGCTAGTATAGTTCGAGAGAATACGACTAGCAAATTGTGGTAGTTTCTCAATAGAGAGCTACGACACTCGGAGTACTCACGGTCGGTAGAGGATACTTAGACAAAATTACAAAATACGTAGCGGGAAGGATTCCAACAAATTGAGAAATCATAACTCTAAACCTCCTAATCTTTTCTCCAACCCTTAGTATCCCTACTTTATAATTTACTTCTTTAATTTGTTGGTTATTTAACCAAAAATATAAATCACAATCTTCATAATTAAGAAAATTGTTCAAACTTATCTTCTTAGTGATATTAAACAGATATAGCTAAGCCTTAGTTCTCTGTGACATTCAGCTTCGAACTTTTAGACCAATTATATTTACAGCGACCGCTTATCCTTTTTAAGATTAGAGTTGGGCGTGATCACTCTTGCCACATCTAATTTTGGAATTTTAGTTACGCCAATGTGATGATTTAATTTTGATATGGCAATCACAGTCTGATTATCACATTAGTAATTCTCTCTTCAACCAAAATTAAAATAGTAAATCCATAAGAGAATAAAGTTGAATATATATGGAAAGAATCTTTTCCAGCTATCACAGAACTGCTTCTTCATTTAGACAGTTAAGATGTTTCATATTTACATGAAAGTTGATCTAAAATATAGAGATAAACCTATCCTTTCAAAGAATAAAACTTTTTAAAATAAAAATAGATCCCAAAATATTATTTTGACAAATAAGTAAAAAGTAGGTTTAAAGAGCTTTCATCTAGAAAAGATAAACAAATTTAGGACATCACAGAATAAAAGGACAGATAATTTAGGTCGAGTGATTAATTAGACCATTAATCAAGCTGTAGTTTATTACAGAATCTATTACTAACATAATATACTGTCATAAACTAACTCTTGTAGTCAGTAAAATTATATAGGGATAAAACCAACAAAACATACTGACGTTTAATTTCTGATAGAAGGATTACATATCATCATTCACCTACCTAAAAGTCGCAACCCATAAGATGAACATTAACATCTCTCAAATAGAACTTCAACAAACAGCATCCCACTAAAAATTATGATAAGCCAAGCTTGATGAGAGGAAAAAAATGGGAAGAAACAGTAAAGTTTGGAAGCTACATGTTATGTAGGGATACTAAGGAAAAAAATGGGAAGAAACAGTAGGTTTATAATATGTACTAGTTTGATATGTAGTAGGAGTAGAATATGTATTATATATAGGGCTCATTGTATCATTGTTAATACATCAATAATAGATTTTTCTCCCGTGCATTCTCACACAACATATATAAGTATATAACCCACCTACCTAGCAGAGAGCAGAAATCAGAAGAAAACATTGTGATTGTAATCGTTAGAGCAAAACGACAATGTCTCCATAACAAATACTACTCTACAAGTAACAACAGATACTACTATACAAGTTTATCTATCTAATAGATGCTTCAATAGATCCATCAGGTGGCATGTCAGCAAAAATGTGGACTCTCGTTTGGTACTGAAGTCCTCAAATGAACAAGCAGTGGATGCAGATGGAGGCAATGACACATTAACTCTTGGAGTATTATACAAGATTAAGATTACCCAGATGTTATGATCTTGAATTCGAGTAAAAGCCTGACGAAAGGTAAGAAGATTTTGGCGATGCATCCATACTATCACTTGACCTTTGTGTAGAAATATCAGCTACAAACTCATCAAGTGTCTAAACAAAAAAACAAGCAAATGAAAGTTTCAGATTTACGATTCTATTTGTACTTTAGCAAATATACTTGGAAACAAGACATAAGAGGAAGTTTCAGGCAGAACACATTTAATATAATACTGATATCATGAGTAGAATTCTGAAATCAGAATGGAAGAAGGATCTTGGGAACATGGTCTCAGTAGGCCAGCAATCTTAAAACAATCTTAACGCACTGCCTGTACGTCTTTCTCAAGGTAAACAAGTCACTGTTGCAATTCCTATGGTCCCAAAGATCCCTGATTTCTAGTTAAAACAGTAGCAAGATTAGTCTTGTAACTATCAAAATAACTAACCTCGACAGCTTGTTGCAGAGCATGACACATCTCTACGGTCCTCCTCCTCTTAGTGACAACTTCGTCCTGCTCTTGCAGCAAATCTTCAAAAAGGTTCTCTCTGTGGGTGACTCAAGGAGAGGCAGAGAAATGATCAGAAGTGGCTAACTCGAAGTAAGCACGTAAACAAGGTAATTCTACATGATCCATGGCTTACAGACTTCCGTCCATAATTCACTTACGAGAAACGCCACAAACAAAAAAAAAAGAGAGAGGGACAAGTCATAACAATGAATTGATCTACAGCCCCACATACAAACAAGACAACGTTTGTGAAGGCCGAGCCAGGTTTGGCAATTCCAGCTCATGAAATTACTGGTTCGGCTCTCCATATTATGTTGCAATTCTACCAAGTATTCTTTCTAAAAGATACAAATATTATGATAGTTGGAATAAGAAACGCTGATAAAGAAAGATTGTTCGAACTGATTAATCAAACAAAAAAATAAGCCAGAAACCTAAGACAAAAACCAGAAGCAGAATCGACTCAGGTGATAGGAACTCTACCCATCGGATTAGAAACAAGCACAAGCTGAGAATGAGTTGTCAGCTTATGAGGAGGTACTCCTAATTCAGGTAAGACAATGTTTTCAGATTCTTCAGCATACAGGTTACAAATATAACAAGGATGTCAAATCCATCTTTGTGGGATTTATAAGATCCCAAAATCAAATAACATGAAAGAGAAACACTTGTCCCAATGAGCATACCGGTACAATTTCTCTATGAACGTGCCAAGAAGATGCCTCTTAGCATGATTGACCTGGAGAAAATCAACAGTGAGTGATAATAAAAGGGCAGATGCTTGCAGAGTTCTATACACACAGCACAATGAAAAACATGCATAGATATACTTAATATTGGCTACATAATATATAACCAAAGCATTAAAACAGAGGGCGAAAAGTTACCAGGTAATGCATAATAGCTTTTGGAACCAAATCCTGTATATTCCTCCTCACGATATCATAGTAAGATGTTATGAGTATTTTTGTCACTATAATCTCCACTTGGTACTCTGTTTCAGTTTCTCCAGGTCTCAAGATTGATGGTGGCTAAAAAGAGAAAGTAAGATGGCGAATCACAAAGATAAGATATTGCATCACCATGTCTGTCATTTCTCTTATGATATGTACTTGATTAGTATGCACTTACATTTTTCAATTGTATAACAGGGGGTGCCTGGTCAATATCATGCACCACTTCAGCAGCATGTCTCTTAGATGAATTCCCTACTGATGATCCTCGGCTTCCAAATAGGGAGGAAACCCCCCACGTCCTTGTGGTTGAGGTACCTAAAATGCATTTTGTAGCAGTTTCACATGTTACCATTACAAACAAAGTGGTGAAAAAGCGTCCACTTGTCTCCATGTCCATTTTATATGTAAAAGAATCTAGAAAATTGCAAATAATTCAATTAGGTTTTGCAGACGATCTTTTGTTGTTTTGTAGAGCAGACTTGATATATATTGTGGCTAATGTTGAAAAGAGCTCTATTTTCTTTGGGGGCGTTGACAATGTGGTACAAGGTGAGATTTTGAATATTTTGGGGTTTACAAAGAGGGAAAAACCTATCAGGTACCTTGGGGTGCCTTTAAACTCTAAAAGACTTCCTGTGATGCAATACTATCCCCTCGTGGACAAGATACTGGGGAAAATAACATCCTGGACCTCCAGTTTCTTTCTTAATCGGGGAGGTTGCTGCTAATCAAAACTGTCTTATTCTCCATCCAAGTCTACTAGTCTCAAATTTCAGTACTCCCTAAGAACATAACACATTTGATTGAGGCAACTTGTAGGAACTTCATATCAGGTGGTGGTGTGGAGATGACACGGAAAGCCCCATTAGCCTGGGACGGAGTATGTTGCGCTGGAACAGCCGGTGGTTTCAATGTATTACACATTGAAACATGGAATAAAGCCCCAGTCTGCAAGCTTTTAAGGAATCTATGTATAAAAAAAAGACAAGTTATGGGTGAGGTGGATTCACATTTACCATGGGAAGGGGAAGCAAATATGGGAAGTGGAGCCACAACAAGCTTCTTGGATTCTGACTAAGATTCTTAAAGCTAAAAAGTACTTAGAGGGAACTGGAATGAGAATGACTGAAATGTCTGAACTGAAGACCTTCTCTACCAAAAAGATGTACCCGAAGATGAGAGGTGAGTTCGTAAAAGTACCCTGGAAAAAGCTCATGTGTAACAAACCTTCTACTTCTAGATAGTTGTTTATTTTGAACCTGGCAATAAGAGAAGACTAAGCAGAAAGGATAGATTGACATTTTGGGGAATCATTGTGGACCAAACTTGTATACTCTGCTACAAAGAACAAGAATGTCTTAATCATATGTTTTTTTAATGTGAATTCTCAAAGGAGCTATGGTACAGATTACTACATATGATATGGCAGGATGAAATAGACTGGGCAAGCAGGGAGATGAGAAGTAACAGCCCATCGGCTGATATCTTTAGAATGTCATTGACTGGTCGTGTCTACTATATTTGGCAAAAGAGAAATTTGCGTATCTTCCAGCACAAGCAGAGATCTCTGGATGTCATACTTAGAAGCCTGGTACAGGATATGTTCTGCAGGGGCTGCGGGAAGAGCAAACTTGGAAAAAAATTAAATACTTCAGATTTTTACACTTAGCAGTAGAAGTATATGATGATAGAGGATGAGTAGCTTTGCTAGGAATTGGGACTTGGGTCCAACTAACCAGACTGCCAGTTTTGCTTCTTTTTTTCCCTTCTTTGGCAACTGATCTGTACATTTCTCTACTTGGTAATAAAAGTCTTATTTACCCAAAAAAACAAAAAAGGAATCTAGCAAATCATTTGGACCATCAAACAGCAGTTGCCTATATAGCATAAATAATTCTAAAGGTACACCATATCTTGCACTTTATCCAATACAATACAACATCAGTTGGACATGGTTCATCCCATGCCATTGAATGTGAGGAAAATTTGATTTTTGTCTGGACAACAAAAGTAGTGTATCCTCAGTCTCTCTGGAGAGATCCTGCTTCTCTTTTATCTTCGTTAGATGCAAGGTCAAAATAAGAGGAATGAGAGAAAATTCAACTCAAAAGCTAGACTATTCACTCAACCTTGGTTGGAATTTTATGTACTATTTATGTGGTTTACAATTTGGAAGTTATAGATTCTAGAGAATCACAATCTACTCTGGCTGATTACAGTATTAACTGATGGAAAGAAGAAGAGATGGGGAATATGATGATGGGTTATTCCCTCAGGCTATTCGGGCTGAAATGACCTTTACAAGGATTACAGATAAGGAAAGAAATAAAAGAGAATAATTAGATTCCTACAAAATCTCCTAATTACTTAATTACAGGGAATGGGATATGGGAATATTTCTATATTTACACAGTACATATTCTTGCCATATTTAACAAAATCAATATAAATCATTAGCACCTCTTATGTATTAGTTACCACAATCAACACTTCCCCTCAAGTTGGAGTGTACGTGTCATAGGCTTCAAGCTTGTTGCAAAAGTGTCCAAACAGAGGTCCTCAGAGAGATTTGATAAGAGCATTTGCGGCCGTTTGATCCGACGAAGTTGCTACCTGTTGAGTCACACATCGGTGCTTTAGGGATGGGATGGTCTCTTTATATAGTCTTGGTTAATTACCTCATTTGCTAGTTTTGTGTTTGAGTGAGGCCCAAGGTCCACTTGTTTATCATGGTATCAGAACCAAGCCTATCTCAATTTATTGTTTGTCCAATGTTAGACCCCATCTTATATTGTCCATGCTCCAGATGTCCAATTTTAGGTGTGCGCAGGGAGAGGGTTGTTGAGTCCCACAACAGTGCTTTAAGGGTGGGATGGTCTCTTTACATCGTCTTGGGTAATCCTCACCTCATGAGCTAGCTTCTAGGGTTGAGCTAGCCCAAGGTCCATTTCTTTATCACTATCAACGCATCAAGACTTAATCTTCTACTTAAGAAATGAAAATCCACCTCTTTATGCTTTGTCATTTCATGAAAGATTGAATTTGCGGGAATGTGAAGGGTAGCTTCAATGTCACATATCAATTTCATCTATTTGATTTTCACACGCCTAACTCTTAGAGAAGTTATTTCAACTAAATAAGCTCACAAGTTGCAAAGGCCATAACTCGATATTTTAGTTCTATAACATCTCGCTTTTGCTTTTTCCAAGAGATTAGGTTCCTTCTCATCATAACACAATATCCAGTAGTAGAACGTTTATCTCACTGAGAACCTGCCCAATCAGCATCAATATCCAACAATGTCTGAGCGAAGCTTCTCTTCGTATAACACTATTTGTCCTGGAGCTCTTCTCATGTATCTAAGAATGTGGACTACTACAGCTCAATGACCACTACGATAAATTTGAGGAACTAATATGCCACACTTACTACAAATGAATTATTTGATTGTATGATGGTGAGATAATTCACTTTGCCGACCAGTCCTTGGTATCAGTCAATCTTCCTGGCTCCCCCTCTCCAAAGTGTACTTTTTTAGTGAGATAACAATGCCTATCTTAAATTGTGCTAACTTGAAAATGGAAAATGGAATGATCTTGGAAATTGTTGTAGACCTAAAGTGATGGTATCTGATGATATATCGAGCCAACTCTCTCTGAGCAACAAACTGTGGTGGTTGCTCCACATTGAGCGCATGCATTCTCAATATCCTACTGATGAAGCGTCCCACAAAAGATTGTTGCTAAGAAGATAAGTAGTCAGACAGACGCAATTTTGGCAACTAAAGATAATGTGTAACTGTAATACCATAAATCTAAGTGCACCTGTTCGCAACAAGGCGAGCCTTTTTCCAATCAGTTTCGCTAGCAGGACTTGCTTTACGCAGCGACACCCAACATAAACTTACCATTCGGTAACTAAAACCAGTTCCAAGTGTTATTAATGTAAAAGGCAGTCTCTATCATGACATCTCTCCACCTTTGACATTCCAATGCTTTGCTAATAGTTTTTGGTATAGGAACAATAGATAAGGTATACACAAATGTATAATATGATAGGGAGATGATAACTCAAATTGTGTGTGTATCTATGTCATGAGAAGAGTTATCATTGGTTTTAACAGGAGGACAAGTACATCGGAAGTTAGACTCAAGAAGAAAAAGATTGACTTGAAGTATAGGAAGCAAAGGAACTGGTAAACCCTGAGGATTAGTTTTTGTTCGTACTGATTGGTGAAAAGCAGGGAGACATATTAACTAAGGTTGTTTACTAATATAATCTCTTTATGATTATAGAATTTGAAACCTTTCTGAAGACGGGTATTTCTAGGAAGACACTTAATCAACTCTCAGGATGAAGTTTGTCTTTTCTAGGACTGTGATCATCAACAAAGTAAGTTCATCCAAACATCTCAGTGGTAAATGATGTGGATTTTGAACAGGAAACAGAATGGAATAAGGACTTTGAGGATCGAATACAGTAAAGAGCATTCTATTAATTAGATAGAAAGCAGTAAGAATGGCATTCTGCCCAAAAAGAATAGGAATATGATGGCGTATAAGTAAAGTATGCGTAGTGTCAATGTCCATTTTTATGTTCGGAGACTCTATTTTGTTGAGGAGTATATGCATAAGAAGTCTGAGTGATTGCTTGAGAGGACATAAGACTGGCAGGGAGTGGATAAGTACTCGGTATTGTCACTGCATAATACCTTTACTAACACCAAATTGATTGTGAATCTCAGTATTATTTCCGAAAGATAGAAAATAATTATGAACGATCTTCATTAAGAACACCATTTTCAGCGGGAATAGCAATCAATAAACCAGACAATATAATGAAACCCCAAACTTGAAACAACACGACTTGGACCAAAATATAGAAGTGAACAAATATCAAAGATAGACAATACTCTTGAATGGAAAGGGGATGATGGGAATGAAACCACGCCTGTTGTATGATTGGCTTTCTTAATTATATTGAGTATATATGCAAGCACAATCGCCAAAGAGCTACAACATAGCAACTGTACCAACAGTTGAAAACCTTAGGTACTAATTTACTGAAAATAAAGTTTCAGTAGGCCAAAAGAACATAAAAGACTGTCTCGAAATAATCTCAGAAAATTGATAATGATGCATTCAACCAGGAGAATTGCAAACGACCGCAAAAAAAAAAAAAAAAAAAAAAAAAAAAAAAATCCAATGATCCAATTCAGAGATTGAGTTCTTTGCGAGCCAAGAGGATTACACACACAGACTGTTTCATCTAGTGCTAAGCCAGTTAATTAATGTAACCTTAAGCTGTGCTTCAACATGAATAACAATTGATTAAGATATCCATATTAGCTTACTTCTCCATGTTGTTGCTTCAAGCCCTCATCCCCGTGCCCCAACCTCCGAACCAAAAGAAAACTCTAACTAGCTTCTTTTCAATGTCTTGCTCCCCTCTATTCATCTTGCATTATCAGCATCAAAAGAAGAGGAATAAATGAAAACAAGGGGAGATCAGGTGTGGGAAGAAGATCAAGAGGCTATACAGGTTAATAAGTTTCAAGGAGCTTACCAACTGATGCCACTCTATCATTGTCAGATTGAGTTCGACCCACCTTAAACAGTGAAATGCACTAAATCAGCAAGAATTGTATTGATATACTAGCAACACAATAATGCAAGTAATCTTACAAGCAATATCTTTTTCTTTTCATTTTTGATAAGTAATACTTTAGATAGCTCAACAACAACAACAACAAACCCAGTTTGATCTCAATTCCCAACAAGTAGGGTCCGGGGAGGATAGTCTGTAAGCAGACCTTACCCCTACCTAATTCAGGTAGAGAGGCTGTTTCCAATAGACCCCCGGCTCAGGAAGGGTAAAAAGAAGAAGAGGAAAGCAAGGGAGGAAGAAAGATGGATGATAAAAGAAAAAAAGGGAGAGATAAAGCATAAGTGGCACCAAATAATAGCAACAGGGAATACAATACTTGAGACGAACAAAACTACATAACATAATAAAAATATAAAAATATGAAAGGACATGCATACTACTAAGACTATCGGTGAACAACTATAAACTACCTACTAACCCTTTACCTTAATCCTCGACCTCCGCACTCTCCTATCAAGGGTCATGTCCTCAGTGAGCTGAAGCAGCGCGCCGTGTCCTGCTTAATCACCTCTCACAATACTTCTTAGGCCTACCTCGACCTCTTCTCAAACTCTTCATGGCCAACCTCTCACACCTCCTAACTGAAGTATCAATGCTTATTCTCTTAACATGACCGAACCATCTCAGCCTCGACTCTCGCATCTTGTCCTCCACGAAGGCTACTCCCACTTTGTCCCGGATATCTTCATTCCTAATCCTATCTCTCCGGATACACCCACACATCCATCTCAACATCCTCATCTCTGTTACTCTCATCTTCTGCACGTGGGAGTTCTTTACTGGCCAACACTCAGCCCCATACAGCATAGTCGGTCGAACCACCACTCTATAAAACTTACCCTTAAGTCTTAGTGGCACATTCCTATCACACAAAACTCCACTTCATCCATCCCAATCCGATGTGATGTGCGTCATGTTCGTCAATCTCCCCGTTACCCTGAATAATAGACTTGAGGTACTTAAAACTCGCTCTCTTGGGGATAACTTGAGCACCAAGCTTAACCTCTACATCTGCATCATGGTTCCCGTCACTGAATTTGCACTCCAAGTATTCTGTCTTGGTTCGACTCGGTTTGAAACCTTTAGACTCCAAGGTATGTCTCCAAACCTCCAACCTCGCGTTAACTCCGCTACGCGTCTCGTCAATCAACACCATATCATCGGCAAATACCATTCACCAAGGCACCTCCCCTTGGACGTGACACGACAATACATCCATCGCCAAGGCAAATAAAAATGGGCTAAGAGACGATCCCTGGTGCAACCCCGGAAATGCTCCGAGTCACCACCCCCAATCCTCACCCGAGTCTTAGCATTATCATACACATCCTTAATCACACTAATGTACGCTACCGGAACACCGTTAACCTCCAAACACCTCCACAAGACCTCCCTCGAAACTTTATCGTACGCTTTCTCAATGTCAAGAAACACCATATGCAAATCCTTCTTCCTCTCCCTGTACTGCTCCACTAATCTCCTTACCAGATGAATCGCTTCCTAGTCGAACGCCCCGGCATGAATCCAAACTAATTCTCGGAAATAGACACGCACCTACTCCACCACCCGCTCTCAAACCTTCATAGTGTGACTCAACGGCTTGATACCTCTATAATTATTGAAATTTTGGATATCGCCCGTGTTCTTGTAAAGCGGAACCATCGTACTCCACCTCCATTCTTCGGGCATCTTCTTTGTCTTAAAAATAACATTAAAGAGCCCAATGAGCCACTCCAAACCTGCCTGCCACGCGCTCTTCCAGAATTCCATCGGGATTTCGTCTGGCCCCATCGCTCTGCCCCTGCACATCTTACGCATTGCCCCTTCCACCTCCTCTACCGTAATCCGCCTACAGTAACCAAAATCCCGCCGAGTCTCTGAGTGCTCCAACTCACCTGGCACAATGCGTCTATCCCCCTCCTCATTCAGCACTTTAGATAGGTCAAGATTTGAGGAAAGTGAGCATTCACTCCCACAAATAGCCCTCTGCATTTCATTAAAGCGTGCAATGGATGAACCAAAGAGCTGACATCACTAACAGCAACAGACACTGACTGTGCAAGTAATTTGGAACTGTCTTCCTGCGTTGAATGATATATTGATTTTACTGTTCACACACAACGTGCACATCACACAAAGGAGAGCGCAAATCTCCAAGAAGAATGTGAAAGAAATGGGCCCTCTTAACTAGGACTATTTCATAGAGATCAAAGCACACGCAACCAAGAAAAGTAGAGTAATTGATCACGAGTTATTCTTATCACTTCAAAACATAAGTTTCTTGGGTCACTTGAATGTGTAGTATCACATAGAAAGACAGTTGAATCACACAACTTGTGACAAAATGTAGAGTAGGAAGAGAGTTCTAAAGACTTATCGCCAAAGACTTGAAAATATATTGAAATCAAGAATCTGAGGATTTCACTCCATCCCTTATCCAACTTGACTCTCAACTGGATCTTACAGTGCAATTGTTCCTAGATGAATCTTACAATACAAAATGAATCTTGCACTGGGTAAGGTGAAGTAAAAGTAGTCATGCAACTCCTTTCTTCCCCAACCGAGTCACGCCACATCTAATGCAACTTTCAGGAAAGAAGTTTTTGCCTTTTAGTTTTTTCTATTTTGTTCGGTGACCCTCTATTTGAGTTGCTTGATTATTCCCTTAAGCTGGATCGGGAATTCATGGTATTTACAAGTGTGTACACTCTTGGTAAGCTACTAACTCTAGGCATAATTAAAAGAATCAAATAGGATAATAATCAAATCCCTAATGTGACCCTATAACAATCTCACCACTCCCCTTCAAATTAGAGCAGTATATATCATAAGCTCCAAGCTTATATAATTTCTTTAATACAGAATCCTTGGATGGATTTAGTAAGAACAACCTTTAACCGGTCATTTAAGTCAACAAAATTGGTGCTTATGCATCCGGACTCAGTCTTTTGTCTAACAAAATGACAATCTATCTCTAAATATTGTCTTTTAATGAAAAGATGTATTTGTAGCAATGAGTAGTGCAGCTGGAATTTCACAAATCAGTTTTCATCGGTTCATCTCCTCATTTTAATTCTTGAAGAAGTTTCAGCCATATAAACACGCATGTAGCTGAAGTCATGGCACAGTCTTCCGTCGTTGTGCTTGCACTAAGCCACAATATCTAGCTTGTTACTTTTCAATACCATTATATTCCATCAAATTAAGAAACAAACAATATCTTAAAATGGATTGTCTATATGAAGGAAATCCATCGTAATCTCATCAGAATATTGAATAACATGTATTTCTTCTATCCTGGTATACAACAACAACAAACCCAGTAGTTTCCTACAAGTGGGGTCTGGGGAAGATAAGATGTACGCAGCCTTACGCCTACCATGGAAAGGCAGAGAGTCTGTTATCCTCGTATAGCTAACCTTAAACTGAAGAGCCCCTTGATATACCTTTGGATGTGACTTGCGGCATTCTAATTGTTGTCACAAGGAGCTTAAAGAAATATCAGGTCGTGTTGAAAGGATATGCCTTTAGTTGTACATCAATTTAGATTACATACTAATCGAGAAGTGGTCACTTATAAAAGAAATGGATCCAAGACCGATTATCATTATAGGGGAGTTAATGTTTGGACCTCTATGGGCAAACACGTCCACAAGATAATGTTGTAAGATCAGTGCTTTTTAGAGCGCGAAGCGCAAAAAACCGACAGGGGTTCGCCTTGCTTCAAAAGCGAAGCGCACGCTTCACTGAAGTGAAGCGCAATTGTGAAAATACATATAATATATATAATAATTAATTTACAAACTGATGGTAAGCAACCCCCACTTCCAACCGAGAGGTTGTGAGTTCGAGTCTCCCCAAGAGCAAGGTGGGAAGTTCTTGGAGGGAAGGATGTCGGGGATCTATTTGGAAACAGCCTCTCTACCCCAGGGTAGTGGTAAAGTCTGCATGTGACATACTTTCTTTTTTAGTTTGTTCCAGGATGAATAAGACCTTGTTATATTTAGAGGCAATTTAATATAAACTTCCCAATTTATCTTTGTTGAATGATAGAGGATTTCCAAGAAGATATTCTCTATATCAAGATTTGATCCTCTAAGATTTGTCCATATCAAGTTTTGTTTCTCTAAGATCTTTCCATATCAAATTTTGATTCTTTGTTTTATTTTATTTTGTATAATCCCAGATTTTATGGGATTTGTTAGATTTTATGGGATTTTGTTTCTAACCTCTTCTTGTATATAAAGCCATGTATATGACATTCAAAAACATGAATGAAATTATTCAAGTTTCTTACTCTTTCCACATGGTATCAAAGCACTAGGCTTATTACTAACAGATTTTTTTTCATTCATCCATTTTTTCATCACATTTGTCCTCTTTATTCCGCTCAAGGGTTAAAATCATTTGAAAAACATGTCTGAAGAGAGTACTATTTTGAATACTTCAGTTTCTGAAAATGTTTCTGCCACTGTAGAGCATAGCTCTACAGTTTCAACTGGAGATTTACAAAATATTCAAGCCTCTTATCGGTTGAATGGAAAAAATTATCTAAAATGGTCTCAGCTTGTTCGTACCTTCCTAAAAGGTAAAGGGAAATTAGGACATCTACTCGGTACAGGACCATCCAAAGAAGACCCTAAGTTTGATGCATGGGATGAACATGATTCAATGGTGATGTCATGGTTATGGAACTCCATGCTTCCGGAAATTAGTGATACTGTTATGTTTCTGAATACTGCTAAGGAAATTTGGGATGCAGTGAAGGAGACATACTCTAAAGTTCATGATGCTGCCAGGATCTATGAAATAAAAACAAAATTATCTGCAACAAAACAGGGAGCTCGATCTGTCACTGAATATTCTAACCTTTTACAGGGGTTATGGCAAGAGATGGATCACTATCAATGCATTCAAATGCGTTGCACAAACGATGCTGTAATTTTGAAAAGATTTATTGAAAAAGAAAGGATTTATGATTTTCTTGCAGGGCTAAATGCAGAGTTCGATGTTGTACGAGTGCAAATTTTAGGGAAAGAAGATTTGCCGTCATTGAATGAAACAATGGCCATTATACGGACAGAGGAAGGACGGAGGAGTGTTATGCTTGAAACCCAAATAAATGAAGGATCGGCTCTTATGACAAAAAGGACAAATAAAAAGGAATCTGGAGTTTCACAATTGGAGAGCACCATCAAGCCCGCAAGTTCATTCAAACCGATTGTCAACAGAGACAATCTTTACTGCACTTACTGCAAAAAGTTCCGGCACACAAGAGAGAGGTGTTGGAAACTCAATGGTAAACCTCCAACCAAAAATACCTTTGATGGAACGCAGGCACACATTGCTGGCAGCCCTCATGTTGATAGAAAAGGTCCATTAGTCCCAGAATTCAACAAAGAAGATATTGAGAAATTGAAGACATTGCTGGAATCTATGGAGATATCATCTTCGGCAGGTAGTTGTTCAATGGCCTTTGCAGGTATTTCTTCCACTTTTGTTGCTAATGTTAGAGACAAATTTTCTCCAATATGGGTGGTAGATTCCGGGGCAACTGATCATATGACCTGTTCCTCCCATCTCTTTATATCATATTCACCTTGCCCTAGCTATAAAAAAATAACTATAGCCGATGGTTCAGTTATTACTGTAGCTGGCCAAGGAAACATACAACTGGGAAAGTCTTTGATACTTAAGAATGTTCTTCGTGTCCCAAAGTTATTTGCAAATCTCATTTCTGTCCACAAAGTCACCAAAGATTCCAAATGCAAAATAACCTTTTTCTCTACATATTGTGCATTTCAGAAACAGGATACGAAGGAGATGATTGGGCGTGCTAGTGAGAAAGGTGGTCTTTATTTTCTGGATTTTCATAATGGTGGAGCTACAATTAAGAATCTCTTATCTAGTTCATTCTTGTCTGAATCTGTTATGTCCAATAAAGAGAGAGTTTGGCTCTATCATCGTCGCTTAGGTCATCCTTCTTTTTATATAATCAAGCTAATGTTTCCATCGTTATTCAAAAATTTGGTTGTTGAATCTTTTCATTGTGAAGATTGTGAAATCGCAAAACACAAACGTGTTTCCTTTCCAATAAGCAACAAAAGATGTCAGACTCCATTTTCTCTTATTCATAGTGATGTATGGGGACCCTCTTCCATCCCTAATATTTCCGGTGCTAGATGGTTTGTGTCATTCATTGATGATTGTACAAGAGTAACATGGATTTATTTGTTAAAGCAAAAATCAGATGTCAGCCACGTTCTTCCTATTTTTTTTAATCTGGTTAAAACCCAATTTGATGTGACAATTAAAAGATTCCGTTCTGATAATGCCAAGGACTACTTCAATCAAAACCTCTCTGTTTTCTTCAAAAATGAGGGAATTATTCACGAATCTTCATGTGTCAATACTCCTCAACAAAATGGGATAGCGGAGAGAAGAAACGGTTTGTTACTTGACATTACTAGATCACTATTGTTTCACAAAAGGGTTCCAAAACAATATTGGGGGGAAGCTGTCCTAACTGCTGGATATCTTAGTAACAGAATACCATCAAGAATTCTGAATTTTAAGAGCCCACTTGATACTCTTAGGAGTTTCTTCCCGAATTTCGAAAATTCCAGTAAATTGATTCCTAGAATCTTTGGGAGTATTGCCTATGTTCACATTCATTCTCAGAATAGAGGCAAATTAGATCCACGTGCTCTTAAGTGTGTTTTCATTGGATATTCTCCTACTCAAAAAGGATACAAGTGTTACCAACCATTAACCAAGAAGTTTTTTGTTTCAGCTGATGTCACATTTGATGAAAGTGAGTCATTTTTTAAAAGTTCTTCCATTCAGAGGGAGTCATTGGATGGAAAAGGATCTCTAGACTTATCACTACTTGATTTGTCTATTCCTAGCCATGACAAATCCTTATCTATGTCCTTGCCTGAGTCACCATCTCTTCACTCATCCGAGTCTCTAAATCCTAATGAACCTATTGAGTCTTCTAATCTTGATATAGATAAAGGAATTCAAGAAAGTAATCCACCATTGCAGGTTTATTCCAGAAGAAAGAGGCTAACTGATCAAACTACCCAACCACAATTATCTCCTCATGTTCCTACTCCTAATACTTATCCTGAACCTGTTGAACCATCTGAAACACCAAACCAAACTGATCATGAAGAACATAACCAACCAAATGATCTTGACCTTCCCATTGCACTTAGAAAAGGAACCAGAACCTGCACGCAACACCCTTTGTGCCTTTCCTTGACATATCAAAACCTATCCCCAAGCCATAAAGCTTTTCTCATTAACCTCCACACAATTCCTGTTCCAAAAAATTTGTCTGAAGCATTAGGTAACAAAGAGTGGGAAGAAGCTATGAAGGTGGAAATGGAAGCATTGCAGAAGAATAAAACTTGGGAAATGGTGGAATTACCAAAAGGGAAAAAGCCGGTAGGGTGTAGATGGGTGTTTACCGTGAAATACAAGTCAGATGGGTCAATAGAAAGATTTAAAGCACGTTTGGTAGCAAAGGGTTACACACAGACCTATGGAATTGATTATTTGGAGACTTTTGCCCCAGTGGCAAAAATGAATACAGTAAGGATCTTATTGTCATTGGCTGCAATTTTTAATTGGAACCTACAACAATTTGATGTTAAAAATGCTTTTCTACATGGGGATTTAGATGAGGAGATCTATATGGAGGTACCACCTGGTTTTGAAAACAAGAAGGGAATGGTATGTAGACTGAAGAAGGCACTCTATGGACTAAAACAATCACCTCGTGCATGGTTTGGAAGATTTACAAAGGTTATGATCAAGCTTGGCTATCAGCAGAGTCAAGGAGACCACACCTTGTTCATAAGACACTCAAAAACCGGAAAGGTAACTGCTCTACTAGTTTATGTAGATGATATTATAGTATCAGGTGATGATTCAGAGGAGATACACAATTTGAAGAATTGCTTACTCAAGGAATTTGATATCAAAGATCTTGGAAAATTAAAGTATTTTTTGGGAATTGAAGTAGCACATTCTAAACAAGGAATCTTTATTTCCCAACAAAAATATGTGCTTGATTTGTTGAAAGAAACGGGAAAATTAGGGTGTAAACCAGTGGCCACACCAATTGAATATAATCATGGGTTGTGTAATTCTCCAGAAGATTCTGTGGTAGATAAAGGCTCGTATCAAAGGCTTGTAGGGAAATTGATCTACTTGTCTCATACAAGGCCAGACATTGCTTTTGCTGTAAGTGTCGTTAGCCAATTTATGCATGACCCTAGAGAACTGCATCTTCAAGCAGCGAACAGGATTCTACAATATCTCAAAGGAAGCCCGGAAAAGGAATACTATTCAGAAGAGGGGGAGACATGTTTTTAGAGGCTTATACTGATGCGGATTATGCTGGTTCATTAGTGGATCGAAGGTCAACTTCTGGATACTGTACCTTTGTAGGAGGAAATATTGTGACTTGGAGAAGTAAAAAACAGAATGTCGTGGCCAGATCAAGTGCAGAGTCCGAGTTCAGATCTATGGCGATGGGAGTTTGTGAGTTGTTATGGTTAAAGATAATCCTTGATGATTTGAAGATAAGATGGGAAGGACCTATGAGACTATATTGTGACAATAAATCAGCAATAAGTATAGCTCATAATCCTGTACAGCATGATCGCACTAAGCATATTGAGGTAGATAGACACTTCATTAAGGAAAAATTAGATAGTGGACTCATCCGTACACCATTTGTATCTACAAAAGATCAGTTGGCTGATGTTTTAACAAAAGGACTGTCAAACAAAGTGTTTCAAGACCTGATAAGCAAGCTAGGAATGGAAGATATCCATTCACCAGCTTGAGGGGGAGTGTTGAATGATGGAGGATTTCCAAGAAGATATTCTCCATATCAAGATTTGATCCTCTAAGATTTGTCCATATCAAGTTTTGTTTCTCTAAGATCTTTCCATATCAAATTTTGATTCTTTGTTTTATTTTATTTTGTATAATCCCAGATTTTATGGGATTTGTTAGATTTTATGGGATTTTGTTTCTAACCTCTTCTTGTATATAAAGCCATGTATATGACATTCAAAAACATGAATGAAATTATTCAAGTTTCTTACTCTTTCCACATGGTATCAGAGCACTAGGCACATATAAAATTAATCAAATAAACTGAAAATATAACATACATAAAATAATTAATTTTTTAAACTGAAATACAGATTAAAAATTCAAATAAACTGCAAGATATAAAACATATATTTAATAAGTAATTTTATAAACTAAAATACATATTAAAATTAAGAAGAATAAAAGGGAGGGAAAAAAGAAAACCAACGCCTGCCCTAGCTGTGCAGACGCTGGAGGCAGAAAAAGTGAAAAAGAGAAGAGGAAGAAGAAGGAAGAAAGAAGGAAAAAGAAAGAAATAAAGAGCAGAATCTAGAAGGGAACAAGAAGAAGAAAGAAAAAAATGAGAAAAAGAAAGGAGAAGAAACTTACCTGGAAACCCTAGTTTTGTCAATGAAGAAGAGAGAAGAGGTCTCTGTTTTGTCAAGCAATTACAGAAGCGAGGTTAGGGGTCTGTTTTGTATCATTTACAAACAGACCCAATCTTCTTCTTTTTTTTTTAAAAGGGCCCAGCTGCGATTTTTTAAAAGAAGCGATCGCTTCACTCGCCTTGTCGCCTTATCGCTTTTTTCAATGAAGTGTGCGCTTCACACGATCGCATCGCCTCAAGCAATAGAAAGCGATTGGAGTGCAGGCTTAGTGAAGTACAATAATTGACAATGCAAAGTTGACAAGGGAGACTAAAATCACATGGAGACAAGTTATCTCAAAAACTCTAAAACCAATTGGAGTGCAGGCTTAGTTAAGAACAGAACAGAATAGACGCAAAAGAATCCATATAAACGAAACCAACTAGGCGGGGATTCAGCTTATTTATTCTCTTATTATGTTCTCGTGCTAACAACTAGTCTTTTAAGCTTGATTAAGGACTTGTATGACAGATAAGCATGAGATTTTGAGAAATTCGTTTTAGGCGACGACTAATCTGTCTTTGAAGACAAAATGAAGTAGGTCTAAGTAGCAGAATGGAAGTAAATGATTCAAAGAACTGAACCAACTACTTTGGGATTGAGATTAGTTGATTGGTTGATTAATTGAAAGTCCATGCTAAACTATCACTGTGAAGGACATTTAATTTTTCAGTGGGCATATCTCGTGATCAAGCAAGAGTCATTTTTGAATCACTTTTTTAATACTTTTTTTATATCTATAGTTGTGTCCCATCTTTACACTAAATTCATAATTCAAAGAATTGGAATTTCGGACCAGAGCTCCAAATTTCAGTAAATGCACCTGGAAAATGGAAGTATATGTATTCACAGAGACCAGGGAACACATTAATTTGCCTGCTAAACAATTCTAAAAGTTCATAACGCAATATGACTTTACATACGATAAACCAGACTTGCTTATCAACGTATAAAATGAAATAGACCAACCTTGATCCTTTCCAAAGTTCTCTACAAGGTTCACAAGTTTTGAATAGTATAATCTACCCTCCAACAGAAAGTTTCAGGAAAAAGCAAAAGAAGAAGAAGAAAAAATATATAGAGTATACTATCAGAAAAACAAATGGAAAAGCACTAAGTCTGTAGGCTCCAAAATTTTGGAGACGCTTTAAATTTGCTTGAAGTTTAGTATTTTGTAGACTGCAAGACTACCATTATGCAGATCATGATTACACCAAGGAACCTCAAAAGCAGAACAGTAGTACCTGGCTAGGCAAAGCACCATTCAGAAATTTGGCTACAGTTGCTAATTTGTGCCCCTTGTTTGCTGCTGGATCCTTATCAGCATCATCTACCTCCTAAATTATCACAAATCACATGCAGCAGTTAATGTTAGAACCTAATGATATCCCTGGTTTTGGAAAAGTAACTGCATCACTGAGCAGTTTGACATAATTTTATATTTAATATTTGTGAAACAAGAGGGAAAACAAGAAACCCTACTATTTATATTACAACAAAGCGCTCCAGAGTCTCTTTTTTTTAATCGGAAAAGATTCAAAATGCCCTTGAACTATTGAAAATAGATCAACTATGCCCCTCGTTTGCCTTTTGGCCTGAAAAAGCCCCTACCATTAACCAAAGGGAGCAAATATACCCTTCCTGCCTAACGGAATACCACGTCAGACAGCCTCAAAAGTTAGAATCTTCCAATCACCCGATCCCTCCTTCAACAACTCTATCACCACCAACTTTTAGACATAGTTGTGACCAACCAAAATAGTAAATTGAAGCTTACGACAATAATAGGAAAAAGAAGGTGCCTCCATATTCGGCTAGGTAATGATTTATTTTCCAACTTCACTAGTAAAATTTGCACATAAGAAATTCCACCCCCAGCCTTCATCAGCGAAAAAAAAAAAAAGACCTCCGATAGCAAGAGAGACCCAGACTAAAAATATCATAAAAAATTTCCCGATCATCAAAAATCACTCCACCATCATCCTTTTCTGGTGACAATTTTTGATCGGGGGTGGTGGGATTTTAGATGGTGGAGATGGTCAGATTTGGTCTCAGAAATGGTTTAGAAAGCGATTTTTTAGGGTTGGTCTTGGTCCCTCGAGAGAAATGGTGGAGGATGTTGGTTGTTTTCCTTTTTTCGGTCAACGTGGAGCCTGGAGGGGTGGACTTTAGGTTGAATGATTAAGATGCAGAGAGGTGGAGGCATGGTGGGTTATCACTTGTTTAGCTTTAGATTTAGATATGAATATGAGATTTGAATAAGAAACAAAAGTAGGCAATTTATCTATGGGTCTTCAAAGCTTTAGCCATGACAGTGGCGTCACTGGCGATTGTTTAGTCTTCGAAAAATGATATACGAGGATTAAAATCATAACAAATTAGTCTTAGGTCGGGGTGCGGGTTCGCTGGAGTTCTATATCAGCAATAATACAAATTAGGTGGGAAGGGCATATTTGCTCCAATTGCTCAACGGTAAGGGCTTTTGCCAAAAGGCAAACGAGGGGCATAATTGATCTATTTTCAATAGTTTTAAGGGTATTTTTGGCCCTTTTCCGTTTTTTTATTTTAATCAGAGAAATAATGTGAGCTTCCTCAAAGACTCCTAAAATATATACTACACAATAAATTATGAACATACTGCACAAAATTCTACTATTCAAGTACAATGTTTGTACTCCCACAAGTTGAACCACATGATCATAGGCTCCAAGCTTGCCGTACATATATTCTTGGACCTGGTGCATTAGTGTCACCAATTGATTGAATCAAAACTGCCAGTGATAATCCGGCTGCATTCATAAATTAAGTGACCATTGATCTCAAAATATTTGGTCCTCTAAAATACCTACTCAGATGGAATATTTACCACAACTTGATTGTCAAATCAGTTTCATCCTTACTAAACTTCTGAATTTTAACTCAAAACAACTATTTCAACCACATAAGCTTGGTTGTAGCCAAAGGCATGACTCCATTTCAAATTTGCTCTTCATCTGGCAATTATATTTTCCTTTGTGTTTTCCAAGTATATGTGATCCAGATGTCGACCAACTATCACATCTAGTCAATTTCATTATGCAACCAGATAAGTTTGCACTTCAGTATTTTCTCACTTTTGGTATAGTTAACTCCAAATATTTTTTATATATCAAAAAATTCGGACCACTGCATCCTAATGGCAGTCACAAGGATCTAGTAATTTGAGTCATCTCACTTCTTTAGTCTAGAAATGAGTAAAGAGGTCATTCTAGTACCTCGCTCTCTTTCGCCTCTCCGGTAATTACAATGCCATCCACATAGACAACAAGGGCGGGATCCATCCATATGAGAGTGCTTATAAAAAAAGCAGACATGGGAGCTCTAATTAAAAGGCCTTGACCAAGACTCAATTGAGGACTTAGACCCAAGTTTTAATTCTTCAATATATACAGCCTTTTTAAGATCGGTGATAATTAATCTAATCAACATTAACCGCTTATACTATCAATTTACGTCATCTTAAATTGAATCCGCTTGTGCAAAATCATGGGTCCACCACTAGTTTCAAAAAAATTATAGCCACACAAATATTATGATGATTTTCTTCCTTTCTTTTAAGTCAAAATTGCACTCAGAATTTCGGTTGAGCTCGCGTCTGAATCTTTTGCTCTTCTTCTTCCTTATCCCTTCATAATTTCCATCCATTCTCTGTGCTGCTATTGTGAACCCTTAAAGCTTTTTGAAAACAAAAAAATATTCAAAATCAAGTTATGCTTTCTGCTTACATTGACTTGGACATTGCTAATAAGCTAAGTTACTCGAACTCGAATGCGGGTATCGATACGGGGACGGAACCGAGTATCAAATTCAGTAAAATATAAATTTTAAGATTCGGGGGTGCGAATCCGGATATTGATACGGGTGCGAAGATTCGGCTAATTAAAATAGAGCCATAGAAATATTGTAAATTTTAAGAGATACTCTGTGAAAAACTTACATGAATATGGTAGAACCCAATAGCTTTTCGTCCTTCTCCTAAATCTGTTTTATTTTCGATTTTGAGAAATCAAAATCTCAAAAATTTTCTCCCAAATTTGTCGATGGACTCCGGTCAAAGTGTCCAAAGTCAGTTGACCGTATCCGGCACATATCCCGCTCCCGTACCCCTCTCGTATCGGGACGGGGACGGCACCAAAATCGAAGAGTCCGCGCAAACGTAGCTAATAAGAGCTATATTTGGTGATTCGTTCATCTGGTAAGTTTGAAATCTTCTTTTGCTTTGACATTGTGAGTATCGATTCTGCAGATATACAACAACAAAACCAGTGTAATCCCATAAATGGGGTCTATTAAGGGTAGTGTGTACGCAGGTCTTACCCTTACCTTATAAAAATAGAGAGGTTGTTTCCGATAAACTTTCGGCTTAAGTACTATATATATACACTTTCTGATTATCTGCATCTTTTTTCTTTATAGCCCATTATTGGTTTAGTTTACTTCATTTATTATAGACCATTCTAGATTTATGGAGGACAATAAATAAATTAGTTGCTAGTGACTATTTTGGAGAACGGGTTGAGAGTAAAACAGGTTGGCATGGCGTTCGAAGTCATAAGCAGGCCACCTATAACGACTTAATGGACAACGTGATTTTATGTGGTGAGTTAAATATGAGCGACGTATCCATTAGCTATATTATTGATGCTACTCCTAGCAAAGGAAAAATGTGCCCTTCCTACATTGAAAACAATTTGCAGGTGCGTCGATATCTTCGTGATGTTGGTACGAATGGTTCTAGGCATATTCTAAACATATGTGTGTCCAAGAGGTACGACAGAGGTCCAAATGTAATAGCGGCAGCACCAAGTAGGATGCCACCCCCACCAGCTCGTTCACCAATCATTAAAGAATATATCCATGGGTTGGATAATCTTGGAGAATGTCCAATGAGTACAAAGATACCAAAAACATAGTCCAGCCACATTTATCTTGATAAAACATGTTTTATCCTCGGAGATTTTTTTCCGGATAAGAAGATGTTAGTTAATGCAGTGATGCTAGCTTCCATAAAAGGGTCCTTTAATTTTTGTCCAAAAAAGAGCAATAAAATATTGTGAGCACGTTTGGACTAGCGCAAACAACAGGTTTAAAGTGTTTGGCAAAATTAAAAGGTGCCTAAAACAAGCCAAAAGCCACAAGTTGGCCAAAATCCCAACTTATCCAATTTGGCTTAAAAGCCATTTTGCTTTGACCAACAAAATTACCGTCTTATCTTAGATGTTCTCTTAATTCCTAACACTATCCTCCTGCTGACCGAGGACATGACCCTTGATAGGAGGGTGTGAGGTCGAGGACTAGGGTAGTAGGCTAGTATGTAGTCGAGTGTTTCCCATGTACTCTCAATTCGATAGCTTTTACTTTTAGACTAGTTTTACTTCATAGCGTATAATTGTTCGATGGCATTAGTATTAGCATGTTGTCTTTTATTCTTAGATTGTCATTACTACCTAGCGTATAATTGTTGTTTTGGCTTTGATATCTTCTTTTATCTTGTTGTTGTTATTACTCACTGCCTTCACTTCCCTTCATCCTTTTCTATCAAAAATAGCCTCTTTGCGCTCCCATGGTAGGGGTAAGGCTGCGTACATCTTACCCTCCCCAGACCCCACCAATGGGAATTCACTGGGTTTGTTGTTGTTGTTGTTGTTTCTTCATTTTTCCACAATAGTTTCTCCTCTCCTTTCCTCTCCTTCTTCATTTTCTCACCGCTTGGTATTTAGCTCATCACATGAAATCATATTGTCCATCAAATCGTTATAGGTGGTCTGCTTACTGACTTCGAGTGCCAATGCCAGCCTACTTTACTCTCAACCCATTCCCTCAAAAATAATCACCAGCTACTATTATATTGTCCTTTGTAAGTCAAGAACGGTGTATAATAAACGAGCAATAGAGGTTTGTGCAAGGACTGCAAGGTTATTCCGGGAGAGTCCCTTTAGACTCTTAGTGATTCACTAGGATGTCGGTCTCTGGGTGAAGAGGAAGAGGAAGGGTGCTCGGGGACGATCGCGAATTAGATGGGATGCTTTGACAAAGGAGAAAGCCCAGGAGTTGGAGAGGAGGTTAGTTGTTGGTGGAGCTTGGAGAAGCTCTAGGGAAGCGAACGCAATGTGGTCAGAGACGGGGAACTTAGTTAGGGAGGTAGCGCGGGATGTGCTCGGGGTAGCCAAGGGCTATTCAGGCAGACATCAGGGTGACGGGTGGTGGAACGATGTAGTCCAAGAAAAAGTGGAGGTGAAGAAGACGGCGTTTGCTAAGTTGGCAGGGAGCACAAGCGAGGATTAAAGGAGAGTGAACAGGGAGATCTACAAGGTGGCGAGGAAGGAAGCGAAGCTGGCGGTTACGGAAGCTAAAAACGTGGCGTTTGGTCGCATGTACGAGGAATTTGGGGAGAAAGGCGGGGACAGGAAGTTATTCCAGTTAGCTAAAGTAGGGGAGAGGAAGGCGCGGGATCTCGACCAAATTAGGTGCATCAATGACGAAGATGGTAGAGTTCTGATGGGGGAGTCTCAAGTCAAGCAGAGGTGGCAGGCGTACTTTCGAGACCTACTTAACGAGGAGGAGAATCGGAACATAGAGCTGGGGGAGCCGAGGCATTCGGAGCGACATAGAGACCTTGGGTAATGCAGACGCATTTGGGTGGAGGAGGTCGTGGGGGCTTTGTGTAGGAGTTGAGCGACTGGGCCAGACGAAATCCCGGTGAAGTTCTGGAAATGCATGGGTAGGTCAGGAGTGGAGTGGCTCTCCAGGTTGTTCAATGCGATCTTCAGGACCAAAAAGATGCCGGAGGAGTGGAGGTAGAGTACAGTGGTGCCCTTGTACAAAAACAAAGGGGATATCCAGTGCTGCAACAACTAAGAGGTATCAAATTAATAAGTCACACCATGAAGGTCTGGGAGCGGGTGATCAAGGCGAGGGTGAGGGAGATGACATCTATATCTGTGAACCAGTTCGGTTTCATGTCGGGTCGCTCCACTACAAAAGCTATCCACCTTGTCAGGAAATTAGTGGAACAGTTCAGGGATAAGAAGAAGG